>APFE030877852.1:44962-113892 GCA_000404065.3 Pinus taeda
CAGCAAAAACAAGGGGAGACTCCCTCCCAGCCACCTCAGACCTCCACGGATGTCCAAGTTGCCCCTACAGTTCAAACAGCAGCAGCTCCTGTCACTACTGCAGCACCTACTACTGCCACATCAGCAGCTGGAACAACAACAGGGGCCACAGCACCAGCAGGATCCAGCTTGAGCATGGAAAAGCTGATGAAAGAGGTCAAGGAGCTGGAGGGCCAGGTCACAGAGATAAATGTCACCAAGGAGAAGCTGGCCAAACTAGAAGCCAGCTATGACAAATCAAAGATGACTGTGGTAGAGAGGGAAAGGGAGGTAAAGGCCTTGAGGAAGACCATTGCAGAGCTAGAGAAAAAGCTCAATTTTGAGGAAGTGATTGCAGAAACAAAACAGATGATATGGACTGCCATCGGGCAAGAGGTCACTAATCAGTGGGAGTTCATTGTGGCCATTTATGAGCAGATAGGGCTCATAGGCAAGGCAAAGAAGGAGCTTTA
This sequence comes from Pinus taeda, assembly GCA_000404065.3. Lineage (NCBI taxonomy): Eukaryota > Viridiplantae > Streptophyta > Pinopsida > Pinales > Pinaceae > Pinus > Pinus taeda. The sequence goes on from APFE030877852.1 coordinate 45,454, forward strand.
CAGAGCAAGAAATGAGCTGGGCAATATGGCAGATATTGCCCCTAGGATGATAAAAATTTTGAATTATAGGAATAGTTCTCAGCTGATCCAAATGGGAATCGATAACAGGACTGAAACTATCTCCATGATAAAGAGGACCACAACAATGAGAAATTTGATTCAGACTCTGGACGGTAGGGTGCATGACATGCAGGCAGACATAGCCAAGTTCCAGAACAGGTTTACAGCCCTACAGGACAAAGGGCTCCCCAGTTTGGAAGAGGCAGGAAGGCTTCTCTCTTATGAGAAGTATGTTAAGAGATTGAGTGCTGTTTCAGCCATGCAGATTGCTGAGGCTCTAGGATCATCTACAGCAGGCCCATTAACAGGACGAGGCCTTTTTGATAAATTAGATAATCCTTTTTTCATTAAAAATGAGGTGGCACATCTCTTCGACAAGCCTCCAGATTTTTACAAGTACACAGAGGCTGATGAGACCATTGGGGCAATTTTGAAGCACCAGCTTCCCCATCCAGAAACGTGGCAGGACCTGGTAAGGCTAATTTTGAATCAAAGCTAAAGAAGAAAACTATTGCAGCATAATTTCCATTTGAGCCTACAGGTGGCTGAAGTCAGCAAAACAGGCATGAAGACGCTGAGCCCACTCAGCACAGGTACACAGCAGCAGCATCAGCATCAACATCAGCAGGTACAGGCAACAGGAGCAAGAAAGATACAGAAAATCAGAAATGACAGAGTACTTCAGCACCATATTTAATGAAAAACTGCGCAAGTTAACCCCTTAGTGTCCGAAGGTCAACAAGTTATCTTGTCAGGAGTTAATTGCTTTAAAGAAACTTGTACACTTGTAATAAATTTTCATCTACTTTCTCTGTACCATTGTAAGGGTTTTTTCCTCTCAGATGACCTAATTCCTGAGGGATTTTTGTATAGGGAACTTCTATATATTTCCCCTCGCGTTTGTTTAGGGGGGTTGGACGCTGGATGTAAGAAGAACCTCATTATCTCTTCTGATACTCTCATGGTGTAAATGTTCAGACTGCTAATACAAATGGTGATGGGATTTCTCCAAATATTGTCTTTCATGATGGCTTGCTGGTGTATGGTTTGCGTTTACAGGATTCCGGTGTATCCCGTGGAACAATAAGTTTTCTATTTGCCCTCTGTTACATGTATGTTTGTCACTTTTCCGTTGTGTTTTTTCACTGTTATTCATGTGCTCAAAACTAAATGGCTAAGAAGAAGAATAGTTGCAGGATTTAATATCTGAAATACCCTGAGCTCAATCTTAGTCATTCTTTATGTTTCTTCAGCTATAGTATTTAAAGACTGATTCTTAAGTGCCACCTTTAATACTATATCACCTCGTTTCTTTCACACCAGTCAGCTCAAGTAAAGAATTCTTAAATGCTCTTTGATTAGTTGTTCATTGTTTCACACTCAGTCTTTACACGTTGTCTTACAGTATACCTATAGGCCCTGCAAACACATCTGCATCTCAGTCAAGATATCAAGGGAACAGCACTCAAAGACCCCATTGCCCAATGGACTAGTTTTCCTGAACACAGAGCCTAAGAGATATCAGAAGCATCCTCCCCAACCAAACATTCCAACAACCAAAAACACATACCCTACCTAGCCTAAAACCTTCACTGCAAGCAGTGACCATACCACATAGAGAGAGCCCTCTCTGACTGCAGCTGGGCTAGAAGCTGCAGCCCAAAGTTGGTTAGTGGTTACCCCGGCCGTATCCTCTTGGGAGTCAAAGAGGACAACCTGGGTGTTAACAGGTCCCTTAGATTTAAATCTTCTCCTTGGACGTGACTATGTTTATGTCATGGGGGCTCTTGTTTCTTAGCTCTTCCGTGTGGTTTGTTTTCCACACGAAGGGAGGATAGTGACCATTAATCAATTGTCATTCATTGGTCCCCAGTCACCGTCATCCCCTATTGGTTCTTGTATTCAAGCAATACCTTCCGTGCCATAGGTCAATTATGTGGCCACTCATTCCGTCTCCACATTTGTTGATGATCACACAAATGGTATAGTACATTATATACTAGGGGCATTGGAACTCGATCTGTCTTTGGTACCAGTTGACATGTATCCTTCCCAGAGTGTGGTTCTCCCATCTAGTGAGGACCTCTTGGGAGCCATGTTCTCGTATGGTCAATAAATCAAGGAGTTGGAGCAAATTTCCTTGTCTTGTGTCAAGCTCCTTAAAATATGAAACAAGGACCTTGTGAGCATAGTTATGTGTCTTGTGTCAAGCTCGTTAAAAAATGAATCAAGGAGTCTGAGGGCAGTTTCTTACTGTCCAAACCTTGTTAAAAAATGAAACCACTCCCTTTTCCAAATCGAGTCTTTGATTAAGATCTCGTAAAATTATAGTCGAGTCTTTCCTTGATCTCGAAAGTGAAACTTCATTCCATCCAACTTTTAGCAACCCATTGTCTACTTGGTGAATGAAATGAAGTTTTGGGGGGCATGTGCCTTCGCTCTCATCATGCTGGGGGCATGCCATTTTTTCATCCAAGCATAGTTTTTCATTTCAAGCTTGTGTAAACATGAAACCGAATCGAAGCATAGTTCCCCGTCGTTCAGGCTTGTATAAAAATGAACCCATCTCCATTTTAACCCTTGTGATTGTCATTTTTATCAACCTCTCTCATTAGATAAGCCTTGTTTTTTTCTCCATTCCATCACCACCATCTCTTTGGCCAATCATTTGCTTTCACTTGGTTTTTTTACCCTTTCTTGAGGAACCACAACAATGATTGGTTTTATTAGCCAACCTCTTGACCTCTTAGTTTTTTTGCAGTTCCACCATAACCGAAACCTATTGCTACCCTTTATACCACTCGTTCCTCCAGGACGAGTCACCTTTAAGCTCTTTTTTGACTCGCAAAAAATGAAAAGATTGTCGAGTATTTTTCCCTTTTAGACTCGTTAAAGAAAATAAAAGTAGGGAGTCATCTTTGAGCTCTTTTCTAACTCTTGAAATACGAAAAGATTGTCGAGCTCTTGTTGTTTTGAACTCGTTAAAGGCTGCTTACCTAGTATACGTTTACCCCTTTTTCGGGTTGGGATAAGCTATTTATGAAAAAGGTACTTCTTGGCTGACATGGTCAAGAGGTTCTATCGAGTATTATTTTCTACCTTTTTGGACTCGAGAGTTAACTTTATGAAATGGGACCTTTTGGAGTTTTCTTTTCCGTGTCTTTTTCGAACTCTCTAAAGATGAAAAAGATTCTGAGTTTCACCTTTGTCGGACTCGTTAAAAGATTAAATGACATAGGACTTGTCATTATGATGAAACCGAGCTACTCCTTCCTAGGGCTCGTGAAACTTACTAAGATGGATCCATTCAAAGGATGGACTTATATTACAAGCATATGCTATCCCCATCAAGTTTGTGTAAAAATAACTTGGGTACTCATTAAAAAAGGTGGGAGGAAATTGGAAGTATTTCATCAGTTGTATTCTTCACTTGAGGCAGCATGTCCCTCTTGAACATTGACACTCATCTGCTATTCATGTTGGGTTTTGGGACATCCTCACTCTGTCACTTACCTCCCTAGGTTTTGGGTTATCCATTTTAAACCTCTCATATGATTTCTGCCACGTCACCATGACCTATGATACTACGATGTCAAATGCTACCAAAATCCGGACTCGTGTCATCCACATGTTCAAGAGAAGTCTTCCTACCTATACATTTTTTGATCATATGTCACCATCTTGGATTACTCTCATTCATTGTGTTTCTCGTTTCGTGTCGATGATGAAGCATTCATTATGACCTTCATTCGACAGGTCACTTCCTGTTGACTTTAGCTCATTATCCAAGAAGTTGATCTAGAAAGTCCTTTCCAATACCTTAGAGCTTGCATGCCTCAATGGCAAGTTCTTCACACTTGACGACAGGTTCTCATCATTGGCCCTCGATCAAGTGATTTCACAGGTGTTCGACTTCAGTTCCTTATTCAAACTTCGTGAATTATACTGATAGTACCTTGAGATCCATTGACATTATGGGTGATTTTTCTCGTGCTTGTTAACGGTTCACATCATTGGCCGATAATCAAGTGATTTTCTAGCATGTTCAACTTCAACATGTCTATTCACATGTTAGAATTTGTACTTTGATCAGGTCGTGTTGGAGCGCAAGACCCTGGGCTTAGATCACAAAAGTCCAGGTTGCGAGGAGTGATGAGTCATTCATGATTATATACATGATTCTTTATGCAGATGGTTGCAACCATGCCGTGGGTATCATTTTGATCCTGCTCAGTCGAATGGTTGCGACCATCCCGTGGGTCTTTTCATTTTGATCCTCTCTATGTGGATGGATGCGCCCATGCCGTGGATCTATTTCATATGATCCCTTTAGTTGGATGACTACGTCCATGTCGAGGATCCATGCACATGATCCTTTTCTTGATGGATAGTTGCGCATATACCATGGATTCCTACATTGTTATATGCCTCTAATGTTTATCATGCATGACTATCAAATTTCAGATATGTACATGTATGTTTGAGTTGCAGGTGTTCCGTTGGTATTCCAAGTCCTCGCTCCGTCTTAAAGCATTTCAACCATCGCTCTTAGCTCTGACTTCATGCTTTAGGGGGCATCTATTACACAATAATTTGTCACTCTCCTGTCACTCTCCGTTCCTGATCCCGGAGAAACCTAGTAGTGATTATTGTGTTATACTTCTACCATGAAACCTATGCTCTTGCATCCCTTGAAGTTTAAAGAAAGCAGTCTCCACTCCCTTTAGAACATTTCCAGGAAATCCTTCTTAAAACCAGTTTTTGAGATCAACATTCTTTCCCAGTGTCTCACCCGCATCGATTTGTAGAGTTTAACACTTTAACCCGCACCGATCGGCCTACTGTTAGCCCAATACCTGTGCCGATCTACTTCGCAAAAGTTTTTATAAAAGGAAATGGAGTTTCACCTCTAAAAACTTCTAGTGGCGATGTGTTGGATCTTTGTTTGGTTGGATAAGGGCCGAGAACTCCATATAAGGTTCTTTCCCCCTTAAAAGTGGACCTTCCCAAGGAGATAAGACCGTCTTCCCCCTTGAGTGGATCTCATTCTTATCCTCCTCTCCCTATATAAACCGCTTCCTCTTACCCTTTTTGGTTAGAATACACACAATACAACACATAGTGAAGCTGCAAAATTCTGAAATCTTTAGCTTTTGATAGAAGAAGATTAGTCTTAGATGACAAAAGACTAGTCTTTGGTGGCTAAAGTATGAGGAAAGAGAGCTAGAGCTTGGAAGCCATTTCATGTCAAGCTAGGGGAGGAAAAGAGTGCTGAAAAGGCATGTAGCAAGACTTGGATACCTCAAAGGAGATCTCCAACGTCAAGGCTTTGGTTGTATTTCTCTTTGAAGTTTATTTTAATACAACTAATGGTTTATTTCCTATATCAGGTGTAATATTACATTTGATAGCTTAGAACTCTTTGACCTTTTAAGTAGATTGTATTCAATTTTATGCTATCACGTTTGCTGTTGTTTCTTGCATGTTTGTTTTAGGTACTTGAATGAAAGGAACAAAAGGAAGTTGGAGCAAGGAAGCAAGATCACCATCAAGTGGATTAGTGTTATAAGAGGTAGGCCCTCTTATTTGATTCTAATCTAAGGAAATTTACATTAGATTGTCTTGTTTGTGGCTAGACCCACTCTCTTGGGCTAGAGGGATCATCTTTGTCCGTAGAGAGGATATTCCTACACCACAATGCTTAATCTTATGTGTAGGCTAACAAGCTGTTGAACTCATTTTCGCAGCATTTTGCCTATGGATTTTTACAACTATCAAATTGTTTTGTGCCTGGCATGTAGTCTTGTGGGTTTTAATCGTGATCATTGAGAGCTAACAAGAAGATTATGCATGTGAGTAAATTGTCCTTTTCCTTGTTAATTCATAGATTCATATTAGGACAAATGTTTATAATGAATGTTTGTAGGTGGATGGAAAATCATTCATTGGTGACCATTTCATGTGTTCAAAAGTTTAAATATTAATGTGTGTTTTTGTCTTGTTTGTTGTATTTCACACATGGTGTTTATGTGTTGAATGCAGAAGGTCATATTTTGTTCCTTTTAAATTCTTGTATTTAGCATGGAGGTGTGATGTTGAATTTGATTATTGAAGCTATAAAGTAATATGGTTTCCACATTGTGGGTCGGCCAAATCATAAACTTATTATATAGCCTTTGAGATCAAGCTCGACAATAGCAAGAAACTTCAAAATAATTGGAAGAATACAACGATCTTGGCCAACTCAATAAGGTATTGTACTTCACTGTCTCAAGGAGATAAATGAGTACATTGCATCTTGGTTCCTTTAATTTTATAATTTTTTGTAATAAAAAATCACTTTATACTTCCTTTAAAAAAAAAACTTATTGGAATATTAATTTTGTGCTACATGTTGACAAATTTGGAAAATTCCATGATTTTCTTTTGAAGTTTCAATCTTGGGTGCCCTTTGCCCCTTTTTAATGTACTTAACCAACATAAACAATAATTGTCGAGTAATTACTCAAGAAAAATAAGGTGTAGAAAATAAATAAGAGAGGCAATGACATGGAACTTGCAAAATATAACCCTAGTATTAATAAAATCTAAGAGAGATAGAGAGAGAGAGAGTAATGTTCACGGGTGTCTTAGAGGGAGGACCCTCTTTCAAAAAGAGCTCCAATATAATAAAAACATTGCTTAGCCTCCTAGCTCTATAAATGGTTCCTTACTAGAAAAACCTAACTACTTCATGTCTGTCATGAATTTGTACCAATCACTTAGTGAGAGTTATTTAATAGAGGTTATATGTTTACAATGAGTCAATGTCCATTGATTATAGAATGACTATAATTCAAAGAAGATGGTCACATATATTAAGTCGCTAACCCTGAAGTAGGGAGTTTATTGAAGGATTGTCACATACCCTTTCCCTTAAGAAGAAGTGTTGTCCTCGGGGTTAGAGTTGTGAAAGTGTTGTTGGTTCCTAGGTGGCAACGTTTGGCTATGTATAACTCCACTATGTGAGGACCTCTAAAATTGTTAGGTAGGGCGAACTATGTTCTCTCACAATGATTACAACCCCCAACCATAAACAAATGAAACCTTCTTCATCAAGTTTCCATGGGTTGGTCTAAACTTGATCATTTTGTCATGTGACCTTCAAAAAATACACATGGAAGACTAGGTGAATCTTAGAGATGATAGTAACAACCCTAGTGAAAATTCCATGTCAAAATATATAAATACCACAGATGATGGGACACATATTCCAAGTTGAATGGTGGGCAAGACATCCTAGGGGGTGTTCATTTGGTTGTTTATGGCTAAGGAAATTGGAAAAGGCAATGGCTAAGGCATTAAAAGGCATTTTGGCACATTTATTTATTAAAATAATGGAAATTAGGAGAAAAAGTAGGTGAAAGGTCACAAGTTGCATGTGAGGAGGAAAATGAAGGAAAATAATGGAAATTAGGATAAAAAGTAGGTGAAAGGTCACAGGTTTCATGTGAGGAGGAAATTGAAAGAAAATAATGGAAAATGAAGAAAATAGAGGCCTCATTAATAAAAAGGCTTATGAGGATCAGTGGGAAAGACTTGCTCAGTTTAGTTTTGGAGCTCTCTCATTATTCTCTCTCTCTCTCTCATACTCTTGGTTAGAGTTTTTTCGGAGAACTTTGGCATTGGAGCATGAAAGGCAAAGAAGGCAAGAGGAAGCAAAGATCAAGTAGGGAAATGCAAAATCAAGCAGCTACAATAGGCGTCATTGTAGGTATCAACTTGCATGTGTATTTTCCTTGCTAGATTTGGCATGCATGGGATTGCATGTGTATTTTCCTTGCTATGTTTGGCATGCATGGGATTGCATGTGTTTCTTTTCCTACCATGGCATGGGTTTTTCCAGGCATGACAGTTTTTTCAGCCTAGCCTTGCCATTTCCTAATAGCTTTGATGAGATGGGTTCTCTCATGCGTTTTGTGGGGAATGGTCGAATTGGATTCCAAGCTGAGTGGGGTGGATCTCCGAATTGATAAACACATGGTGGTAGTGGTCCTTAAACTGGATTGAGGATGCACGAAGCCATTAGCCTAGTAACCCCTGAACCAGACTGTGGGTTGTAGTAAAGCCAGATTGTGTGCCTCGGTCGACCTAGGAATCCTTGTCGGTGAATGGTAGGATATACGGTAAAGCCAAGATGTGGATTTTATCTCTGTTGGGCCTAGTGATTCCAGGATGGAATGCACAGTAAAGCTTGGAGAGTATGTCTCGGTATAGGGCCTAGTGATCCCTGGATCAGACTATGGATGCACGGTAAAGCTTGAGAGACTAGGAGGCACTCAAACTTCTCACAGTGTAGGCAAAGAACTTCGGTGGCATCCACATTGATTAGTGTTTTTTAATGTGTTATATGAGTCCCAAATTCATGATTAGAATATGGCACAGGGGTGATTGGCTGAAGAGAGACTTGGCTCAACTAATCTATGGTCGGGTGGAGCGTGGTAGTCCCATCACCAGTTGGTTCATTGCATTGATTTATGAAAAATTCATTCCCTTTATTTTCATGTGAAAATGTATTGATATATATATGGATTTTGATGGCCGATATTTTTATTGTATTTTTGTTCCTATTATGTTGTTTATATGCATATTTACCTCGGAGGGTGTTTCAAGTGGTATCAGAGCATGGTTCAAACACTTGGACCAAATGGGCTCTATCATATGTGAAATGAAGAACAAAAGCTAAATTTTAGACCCTTCTGTCATATCTATTATAAATTTTCTTCTGTGGAATATTAGAAGTTGAAAATTTGTCCATACTGAAGGTAAATCCCACTGATAATGTGGTAAAAATTTCAGATATTGGTTTACAATACTTTAGGAATTATGATTTAACGAAGATGACCTTCCTGAATGCACCTTTAAATAGGTCATGTTGGCATTTCTGCAATAACTTTTCTTTTGTAGGCTTTCAGAAGCTGAAAAATCATCAACATTGAGGGGAAACACCAATGATTATGTGGTAGAAATTTCAGATATTGGGTTGCAATATTTTAGGAGATATGAGGAGGGAGTCGAACCTTCTAAATGCTCCTAAAATCAGGTCTCGAACAGGTCACACTGACATTTTTGTTATAATCTTTCTTCTAGGCACTCTCAAGAGCTGAAATTTTTTCCACAATGAGGTGAAATCCCACTGATATTGTGATAAAAATATGAGACATTTATTCACTATATTTTAGGAGATATGGCCAGTGTAAATCGAGCTTTCTGGATACTCCTAGAATTGTGCACCAAATAGGATTGTGTTGGTATTTTGTTATAAATTTTCATATATGAAATCTCAGAAGCTAAAACTTAAACCATAGTGAGGGAAAATACCACTGATCATATGGTTCAGTTTCCATAACTTTTACTACCACAGTTTAGGATATATGCATTTAATCATTCACTATATTAGTTTGCACGCAAAGTGTTTGATGAAATGCTTAAATGGTTCAATGATTAATTGCATACAAACTATTTGATAAAATGCCCCAATGAGTATGTTGATTGTGGTTGGGGATAGCATTGATGTGTAATAGTATTGTTGTAGTGATATATGCTTACTTGTGTGCAAATACTTTGCTATATTAGTTTGCATGTAAAGTGTTTAAAGAAATGCTTAAATGCAAATGTAATAATATATTAGTTGTTTAAAGAAAATGTAAAAGTATGGTAATTGTTTGAAGAAAATGTTATTTTCTTGGATGGGATAGTATTGTAGTATGATAATATGGATGTAGCTGATCTATGCCTTTTTGCATGTAAATAATTTGAAGAGTTTCATGTAGGGAATTTGAAAGGTTGCATGCAAGGAATTTGAAAGGTTGCATGCAAGGAATTTGAAAAGTTGCATGTAAGGAAATGGAAAAGTAGCATGTTTTTAGTTATGATGTTACAAGTGAAATAAGTGCAATATTTTTGACGTAATATCATACAAAATGTATGAGAAATAAAAATCAATTTCTTTTCAAATGTGGTTAAATTTAATAGAGCTTTGGAGATTCCATTTCCATAACGAACATTAGAGATCGGGCCATTATAGTAGCTTCCTCCTTCTACCTTAGTGTGGACCATGGATAGTATGGGGGTATGCTTATAGGTTGTTATATTGGTGAATGCTGATTTCAAATTAATAGACACAATGTCTTCATTTTTAGAACATGTGACTGACTGTGTATGAATTATATGTCGCTTACACGTTGATTTCATGATACCTACTTACATCCTTGTATGTTAGGTTACATTTTTGAATATTTTGATTACATGTATCAGTCTTGTAGATTGATTACAATACTGGTCGATTCGGTTCGATTACATGCAGTTATGCATATTGATAGTTGTTTTTGGATTGCTTATGCATACTGCTGGTTGCATGTGGCAATGTGTACAATGGAGTAATCGTTGTTGTTATGCATGTATGGTCGTGGCTATGATTATGCATGTATAGTAGGTCAAACATGCCTTGTGAAGTCATTGTATGCAACTTAGGTCATCATGGTGCTATTGTTGTGTTGATGCTAATGAATTGGTTGAGATGAAGCAAGAGATGCAGATCATCAAAGTGAAGTTACAGCATTGGACCTCGAGGCAAGGGCAGATCATCATATCGGTATTGCATTTGAGCATGCAGGTATGTAAGTTAAGGAATTTTATATGCATTAGGTTTATGTACATGTCTTTTGATGTTATGGTTACATTCATGATAGTTGTTGGTTGATTAGTGTAGTTATATGCACATGTATCGGATAGTCAAGAATGATAGTAACATGCAGTTGTATGCATTGCTATTGTTGTTTTATATTAGATAACTTGATGATTATGCTATGTGTTGTTGATGAGTATGTTATAGGTTAACTTGTTGATTTTTATATGACGGTTAACTTGACGATTCAGTTTTATGTTGTTGATGAGCATGATATAGAACTTATTGTTATTATATGCTATTAACTTGATGATTAGAGTTAGTTCATTGAGATCATGATGTCGTGATTTGGATTGGTCATATGCCTTATGGTTATGTTCATTGCCTTGAAGATCTTGTTGTTATGTGTATTGTGCTAACCTGGTTTGACCTATGCAGATGGTTATGGTTGCAATATTCAGGTATGAATCGACATATTTGTGAGATGGTGTCATACTAATCTAGATTGACTTTTCATATGTGTGAATGATAATTTTGTATGAGTTTATGATGTTAACATGTTAGTTAGATATTGTTATGGATATCATGATCTTACGAGTGCTTGAGTTGACATGTTGTAAAGTTATATCTCGCTTACTAGATTGATTATGCAGACAAGATAACCTCCCTTGAGGTACACTAAGGTATGAGTTTGCTTATGTATTATACTTGGTGTTTCGTAGTTGATTATGTCGTCTATTTGATATTTGAGTGTTGGTGCCTATTATGTCATCTAATTGATTTATTTAACATGGTATGTTTGCAAGTTGGTATGAATGTTTGATGAATTGCATAAAATGAGTATGTGTTCAAATGATCTCGTTTTAAGATGATTGTACTAAAATATATGTGTTGAGACAGTTGATATGTACTTGAGTATAGTAGGTGATAGTTGTAGTATTATGACTAATGACTATGAGATGACTATGGATTATGACATGATTGTTTGTAAAATTTGATTTCAAATTGATAAATATGATTGTCTTGATAGTTGGAACATGTGGTTGACATGTGTGAGCATGATGCAGGGAGTTGCATGGCAAGAGAGGTTGCCATGAAATCTGGAAGAAGGCTCGGGTTGAGCTTTCCTTGGGAACCACAAGGATTGAGTCATGGTGTTTGTTGTTAGTCTTGTGCTTTTGGTCTTTTATGAATTGTTGAGCTTGATTTGCAGCTTTGTTTATGTCTAGTGTATGGCCATACCACTTTGTTTGCGGAGTCATGTTGTTATTGGTTTTTATGGTCTTCTTCTTCTTTTTTTTTCTTATATTTCCTTTTATGTTTTGAGTCTTGGGAACTGGTTGGGAAAGAGGAAATTTGATGGAAATCGGGAGAGAGGTGTGGTAACCAACCGATGATATAAGACCCAGACGAAGCTTTGTGCATGAGTAAGCGCAGCGGAAGGTAAGACTATTATAGTTGGTTAGACTGGTTGGGTCTATTGTGGTAAATGGACAGTAGCAGTGCAGATATAAGAAAGGTAACTAGAAAAGGTAAAGCAAATGGATCAGAGGTGTCATATGCTTTGGCTATGTTGGGAACTATTGTTCTCAATGTTGCACGTGTGTTGCACGAATAAAGGAAGTTCTCTTAACCTAGACCTTATGTTATCTGGTAATTATGTTATAATCATGATTTTGTTATGTTTATATATGTATACAAAATATATATGTATGAATGTCGTTGCCTAACATGACCATGATTGTTTTATGCTAATGATTATATATTCATCTATGTATGTTGTTGTCTGACATGATCATGATAGTTTTATGCTAACATTTATATATGTATGTATGTATCCATGTATCTATGTTACTGTCTAACAAGGTTGTCAGGGATCATTCTTGTGGAGGAATGGCTGCTTATGCAGGAGAATGACATGAAGAGGTTCCTGGTCTTACGAGGAATCAAGTGGGAAGAGTAGTCATGAAAAATATACGAGGTCAGTATCATGTGGATATGATTTGATATTGTATACTTGTATTATGCCTATGTCTATGTTATAACAAGTAATGTTGAAGGATACATCAACAAAGTGAAGGTAGTGTGGTCTGCGACATGCTAGGATAAGCATGGATGAGATACTGGAAGCAAGGTTTTTTGGTAAAGACAATGTGGTTTTGTATGTGTGGTACTATTGTTGTGCATACATTGTATATGTTGTACATTTTTCATATATGTTGTGTGCACATGTAGTATTGTGTATACATAGTGTGCGTACATGTTGTTTATGCAATATTATGTACAGAATGTTAGTTGTGCGAATATTGCATATGGATTGTTGTATACATATTGTACTGTCTTCATGACGTATATGTGATGTGTGTGCATATGGTGCTCTGTGCATGTTGGATATGCAGTGCTATGTACACTTGGTGTTGCGTGCATGTTGTACATATGGTGCTATGTACATATGGTGTTGTGTGCATGATTGTACATGTGGTGTTGTGTGCATGTGGTGTTGTGTACATGTTGTACAAGTGGCGCTATGTGCAGGTGGTATGTGTACATCTCTTGCATGTGGCGCTGTGTACATGTGGTGTCGCATACATGTCATGCGCGTGGTACTGTGTACATGTTGTATAAGTGGTGTGGTGTACATGTGGCATTGTATACATGTTGTGCAAGTGGCGCCGTATACATGTGATGTTGTGCACACGTTGTGAAGGTGGTGTGGTGTACCGGTGGTACTGTGTACATGTTGTACATATGGTATTGGTGCACGTGTGGTATTGTGTGCATGTCATACATGTTGTGTTGAGGGCATGTGGTATTATTAATGTGCATCATGTAGTCATGGTATTGCGGGATGTGTACTCTTTGTGTGGTAATCTTTGTAGGTACATGTATTGGATGGTATTGCACATCAAGTATAGATGGATGCACTGTGTTGTACAGTGGTTGTAGGTGTATGCGTTGTACGTCAGGTGTAGGTGCATGTATTTCATGGTGTTATGTGTCAGGTGTGGTTGTATGTGTGTGATGCACACTATACGTATGTGCACCTGGTAAAGGAGAAGGCACTGGGTGTTTGCTAGGTGTGGCAACCGATCATGTGTGTGTGTAAAAGAAAAAAGTTAGAAGTAAGGATCAATGAAGGATAAGTATCAATATTGTATATCGATTTGAGTATGCATGTGATTTATGATTCTAGTATATGATGATTACATGTGATCTATGATTTTGATTTATGATAGTTACGTGTCATTTATGATTTTGATGGTTATGTTTTGAGCTAACCTAATGTGATATTTTTATACATCTTGATTTGGTCAAATATCCTAGTTTGACTTGTTGTGAGAGGAAGTGAACATGATTGCAAATGTACCTTATTGACGAGCTACCAATGAGGTATGATGTGAATTTATTTCAATATATTTCAAATATAATGGAAGTTATGTGTTTGGTACAAGAATGCATGAAATGCCCGGTTGGGTGATTGAAATCGGTTGCAAGAATTGGCAGCAACAACAAAAGAAATTGGAACATGCAGTAGCATGCTGGTAAAGCACTTCGGGAGCAGGGCCATTGTGGGACACTGGTACCCAATAGTGTCCATTGATTGCCATGAGCATGCTATGACCGGTATGGTAGTTTTGAGGTAGGTATATGCCTTGGTATTTGAATCTTCTCAAGCAAGGAAGCCTTGCCAAGGGATGGACTGCCCGGGATGGGGGTGCTACGAAACTTGGAAGGTGAGTGGCTACACGGAAGAGGTGACCAGATTCTCGAGGGACTGTGTAGTAGAGAAGGGAAGGTCACGGATGGATTTGTTTTGTTCTTTACCATTGCCATATTGAATCAGATGCACATTGGGAGTGCACCCTGGAACAATGAGTCAGTAACTATTTGTTGAGAGGACAAGTGGCGCGGGATTATAGTGCTGGAAATTGGATACAGATTTGACTTTGCAGTGGATTCTAGACTTCCTGGGAAGGAGGTAGATCCTAGTATTACTTTGAGGGTGGAGGTGTGAGCCTCTAGATTCCCTTGTTGCAGATTCATGTTATTTTATTTGTTGGTTGAGAAAATGTACATATGTGTATATGTATATGTGGCTATTGTAAATACTGTAATGAGCTATGTTATAAAGCTCCAATATGCAGTATGTTGTAATGTTTTCATGATGTTTTGATTTTGAGTGGATCTTTCATTGTAAATATTGTAATGAGTTGTGTTATAAAGCTCCATGGGCAGTATGTTTTGTCTTCAGCAGTCATGTAGTTATAGGTGTCATTGAACATCGAGGACTGTGTTTCCCCAAGGGGGAGGGTTATGTAACAACCCTAGTGAAAATTCCATGTAAAAATATATAAATACCATAGATGATGGGACACGTATTCCAAGCTGAATGGTGGGCAAGACATCCTAGGGGGTGTTCATTTGGTTGTTTATGGATAAGGAAATTGGCAAAGGCATTAAAAGGCATTTTGACACATTTATTTATTAAAATAATGGAAATTAGGAGAAAAAGTAGGTGAAAGGTCACAGGTTGCATGTGAGGAGGAAAATGAAGGAAAATAATAGAAATTAGGAGAAAAAGTAGGTGAAAGGTCACAGGTTTCACGTGAGTAGGAAATTGAAGGAAAATAGTGGAAAATGAAGAAAATAGAGGCCTCATTAATAAAAAGGTTGATGAGGATCAGTGGGAAAGACTTGGTTTGTTTAGTTTTGGATCTCTTTCATTATTCTCTCTCTCTCTCTCTCTCTCTCTCTCTCTCATACTCTTGGTTACTTAGAGGTTTTTTTTTTGGAGCACTTTGGCATTGGAGCAAGAAAGGCAAAGAAGGCAAGAGGAAGCAAAGATCAAGCAGGGAAAGGCAAGATCAAGCAACTACAATAGGCTTCATTGCGGGTATCAACTTGCATGCGTATTTCCCTTGCTAGATTTGGCATGCATGGGATTGCATGTGTGTTTTCCTTGCTAGATTTGGCATGCCTGGGGTTGCATGGGTTTCTTTTTCTACCATGGCATGGGTTTTGTCAGGTGTGACAATATTTTCAGCCTAGCCTTGCCATTTCCTGATAGCTTTGGTGATATGGGTTCTCTCATGCGTTTTGTGGGGGTTCGCCGGATTAGATTCGAAGCCGAGTGGGGTGGATCTACAAATTGAAAAACACATGGTGGTAGTGGTCCATGAACTAGATTGAGGATGCACAAAGCCATTGGCTTAGTAACCCTTGAACCAGACTGCAGGTTGTGGTAAAGCCAGATTGTGTGCCTTGGTGGACCTAGGAATCCTTTCTAGTGAATGGTGGGATATTCGGCAAATCCAAGAGGTGGATTTTCTCTTCGTTGGGCATAGTGATTCTGGAATGGAATGCATGGTAAATCCTAGAGAGTATGTCTCGGTGTAGGGCCTAGTGTTCCCTGGATTAGATTGTGGATGCACAGTAAAGCCTGAGAGACTAGGAGGCAGTCAAATTCCTCACGGTGTAGGCGGAGAACTTCGACGACATCCACATTGATTAGCGTTTTTTGATGTGTTCTATGAATCCCACATTCATGCTTGGAATATGGCACAGGGGTGATTGGTTGAAGAAATACTTGACTCAGCCAATCTATGGTCGGGTGGAAAGTGGTAGTCCCATCACTGGTTGGTTCATTACATTTATTAATGAAAAATTCATTCCCTTGATTTTCATGTGAAAATGTACTGATATATATATGGATTTTGATGGCTGATATGTTTATTGTATTTCTGTTCCTATTATGTTGTTTATATGCACATTTACCTCAGAGGGTGTTACAATGACCAAGAGATCTAATCAATAGGCAACTTGTCTAATTTGCAAGAGTATTTGATAGGGTTCCTCAAATTTTGTTGTGATCTACTAGGAGACTTTTTATTTAAGATAAGTTTTTAGGATTGGAGATGAAAGAACAACTCAGTGCTCAAAGCAATGTTGATGAACTTGTTGCTCCATTTTATTTGAAGGCAAACCTATATAGTCCTTAAAGTGTGCATAGAATCATTTTTCTAGTGCTAAGTGTAACATCCCTCACCTTACCCATATTTTTGTAATGCTAAAATTGTGACTATTTAATGTTGGCATGGAGGCCATGGATAGCCGAGACAATATGTTGTAAACACAAAAACAAATTAAATGTGAATTGTAATTGGTTGGCCTGAATGGAGGGACATACATATCCAATGTTTTGAGGGGGTTGCCTTTGGGCATGGTTGTTGATTGCCTAAGTTTACACATGTTGTGTGCATGTTGGGTGCCTATTGTGTGTTGTGAGCAGACCCACACCCAAATGCATTTAACTTCATTAACCTCAAACTCACCAATGAACGACTAGCACTGACAAGCATTGAAGAGGGAGAGTGGAGAAGTGGAAACAACATCCTCACACGAAAAGGGAGGAGGCAACATAACACACCAAACCATTACCTGGCAGATGAAAGGATGTGATTCGACTGGGGCAGTAAAAAGGGCAGGTGCTTCCCATCCTACTCTCTCTCTCTCTCATTGATCAAGGGGATGCCCTTTTGAAAACTGTGTTGAAGAGCCAAACGCGGGAGAAGGGGAGAACACTAAAAAAAAAAACATAAGGAGTGTAGAAATTAGTGTTAGAAATCAATTAACGGAACAATGAAATACACAAAATGTTGTGGAAACACAAATATAGAAACACATAAAACAAGACAAACATAGATATACGTGGTTCACCCAATTTCGGCTACTTTCATGAAGAAACAACCAATGCTCCCTTTTATATTATCTAGAAAAATGAAGAGATACAACCTACAGTAGATCCGTTGTAATTTGCTCTTCACTCTCACCTAGCCTCCTCCTCCTCTCTCTCTATATCTCTCTCTCTCCCTCTCTCTCTCTCTTAGAATAATAATCCATAACCGCAATACAATTCCCTCATATAAACTGAGGGGGAGCTTTCTAGGGCAAAAAACCCTAAATTAACATAACTTCTACCATCAAATAATCTGCCTAATGAACGAACTAGATTGACTACAAAATTACAATATTTTACAAAGCAATTTTTCATCTATTTTTAGCTTCGGGGGTGCTACCCCCAAAGCCCCCGGGGGGGACTCATAAAAGTCATCGTCACCCCCTGGACCCCCTTGACAACAATTAAACCGGCGGTGTTGCCGCCCGGTTAGAAACAGGGATCCAACGCGATTGAAACAAAAACCTCTAAACAATTAGGAAGATAATGATGCTCCACACCCAACGATTAGGCTATGTATTTGGAACTGCTTATGAAGTTTTAATCGAAATCACAAGACATAAACCTACACTACTTCTCTATGGACATTAATTCACAATTTAGAACAAAAGTCTCAAACATCCAAGAAGAAATAAAAGACATGTAACAATTATTTTTATCTAGGGATAGCAATCTCCTAAAACCCCCAATGTCTGCTTGCATTAATAAAATGAATAGAGATGTATTACAGTTGCTTTGCTCAACTGAGCGCACCCTGCAAGTGCATACTGTATCTCTCTGCTCACTAAAGCCCTTTGACCCAAAATTAGTCTAATTTTTCCTTGGCTTAAGCTCCTATTTCCTTGCATTGTTCCTTGAGGAATTAGCCCCTATTATTTAGGAAATTCATCTAATTGAATTGTGTTATTCCTTAGGCTAATCATCTGAGTTACATGCAACACCTGTACACTCAAGACTAGTCTAAAACTGATGTTAAATTGCCTTGGAATCTCCACCTCGCTAGGTAACTCGAATTTTCTGCATGCAATAGATATTTTTGGTTGGCTGATCAGTTAACTAGATGATCATTGAGTTTGACTAAAGTCCCACTACTTAACTGGCCTTCCACTAATTCCTCCAAAAATTGGAACTAGTTTAACTGAAAACAACTTGATATCACTGATCTTGATTGCTACAAATTAGCAATCACACATGCATAACTGAACTCTAACTCCTCCAACTCGAATTTGTTGAGTAAACTGGGTGACACAAGCCATGTCACACAAGTTAACATCATCCAAGTTGTCTGCTGATGTAGAAATTCAAATTTTCTCAATTTAATAAAGGCAAAATCAAATTGATAATTTCTTGCTACATTTTTCAACAAGGAGATAATGCATATTGCAAAAGAGGAAGAAAGAAAAAGAGGCATCGATATTTTGGGGGGGGGGGGGGGGGGGGAGAAGGAGGATGTTTTGTGTCAATGTAAGGGGGATTTGCTCTGATTCTCCATCTCACTCGCTCTAAAACTCTATCTTTCTAGCTCACAATAATTATATTCTCTATCATAAGGTGTTCAAGATTGATTATGGGTAGTGTGTAGTTGTGGGGCATGGTATAGCTGACTAAGAAACACTGGAGCTGATTATAGAGCGTATAACCTAGAATTGGTGCTCTGTAACCCAAGCTGTCGATCGATGTGACTATGTTTGATACCATGGAGCTCCTTGTTTAAGCCTATGTGGTTTGCATTAAGCTCAGTGAATGACTAACCCCCTTTTGTAAACTTCCCTTAAATAAGCATCCCCTTAGACTTTGGATCTAGCTCAAGAGTGGTCAACTACAAGAAATATTGTAGTGTAGTTGGCCTATGGTTAGGTGGAGAGTTGAAGTCGATTCTCTAGTTTCCAACTAATTTAACTCATCCATATAAGAATAAAGATTGATGTATATTCGTGTTGTAGCAACTACAACAACCCTATATATATTTTTTAACAAGAACTAAATTTTAACCCTCCCCCCCACACCTTCATTAAAATCTTAAACATCTATATGGTCAAGCCTGAGAAGTTGTTCTTCATACCCTTAGGTCGAAAAGGGAAAGGGAGTTTTAACTTAAGCATTTTTTAGAAGTAAAATAGTGCATTGCACGTTTACAGTGTTGATAGTTTAGAGCAGGCCGTTGGTTTAGCGCATCACATCCATCCATCGCATCACATCATCATAGTGTGGCCCAACGTCACAAATACTTCTACGATAGTGCATTAAGTGCACATTTTTTGCTCTCACGCATGTGAAGTGGCTATATATAGCTATCTTCCCAATTCATTTTCACCATTGAGTTTGTTGCAAACCTCTTCCACTCTCTTGCGCATTGCAATTTGATAGATATTCTCTATCTTTCGAATTTGTGTTGTGCCACCAGCCCCGTAATTCTTGTGCCATGTGTAAGGTCTGTTCCGTGTGCTCTACCTTCACAATTATTTCGAGCAGTCATCTCTTAGCTACTGCCATTATAGTGTTGGCATTGATGTCAATGATTATTTACTGATGCAGTGGCATGGCTTGGATGTGTCTACTGCAACTAAGGTTGGCATGGCCATAATATGATTGTTTGACAGTGGTCGATGCAGGGTGAACAACAAATAAATATCCATAGAGAAGTTATTAATGACAGGATGAAGCATGGAGTGATCATTATGTTGTTATGATGTTGGTTAACTCTATGGGCATTGGTTAATTAAGGAGCATGTGTGATAAAGGAGCATGGTTGTATATCTAGTTGGCTTCTCTGATTTGGTGCATGTGGGTTCAAGAATTTCGTTTTCAATTTAGCGCAATGGTAACCTTACAGTGCTCCTTTGTAGTATGAAATCCTTGAGCTAATAAATTTGACAAGCATAACTAAGCAACACAAATTACTGAAGACGCTTTGGTTTGTATGATCAATTGAGGATGCCATGCCTATTTTCGGGTGTTGGGTTCTCTTTGTAATAATTTGCAAGGCTTCGTACAAGTCCAATGCAATTGTCTACTACCGGTGTTGACACAATTTGGTGTAGTACGGTAATGACCCATACAATTTGGTGTCCTTTTGCCTCGTGAAGAGAGATTGTACTTGATAGATCTGTTGTTTTCATTCCTGGTGTAAAGAGACCAACACAATCAAATATTGATATGTGATTATGTCAAAGTAGGTGTGTAAGATTAGTGAAGCTACGGTGTAATACAATAGAGCAATGGTAGTTGAAGTGATCTACTCAATGTGTGAAGTCAAAGCTCTTGTATGCAGGGTCAAAGACTATCAAACAAAATTCTCAGTTGACTTTATTGCAGGGTTGAATCTCATTGAATGCATAATTACTTTATATTATTAAGTAATGTTTGTTCTTAGGTTCATTTGATCATTCATATTATTGGGGCATAGCTTATACATTTACATTGTTCATTGTGTATTAACAAATGTTAGGTATGTAGGTGGATTGGACTAGAGCTTGTAATTAGACAAATAGTTTGTCATAAAGTCTACTGCCAGATATAACTATTGTGTGAAGGCTCCCCCTTCGTTATATATATTTTCTGAGTTTGGGCTGAGTAAAGAAATCCAAAGCCTGTTGTACAACAGTTTGAAATCCATGGTTAAAATGTTGTTGATGCTAAGATGCAAACTTTACTGATGAAATGTTGAATGAGTATATTGTTGTTGCTAGAGTTGTTTTTGTGACAAGACTATATGCTAAATTTTGATATCCTAAGACATTGGAAGGCCTATTGTTTGTATTGTGAGGAAGTTAGAGTTGTTGGGTAAAATGTTGGGGTCAAATGAATGGTCTATAGAGTTAGTTGTGCAGGGATGTTTTACTAAAGAATATTGAATGAAGGGGTTTGATTTATATAATTGTTGTTGGGCATGATAATTGTTGTAGAGTTTTTTTACTATATGGTGTTAATTGTAGTATGTTGTTGAGCTTGATATTGATGATGTATGACTATTGCGTATGATGATTTAGAACATTGTTGTGTTTCTAATTGTTGAAAAATGCAACAGTAAATTCTCAATTTTATTTTTCCTTGATTAAATTGAGAAAATTAAAATTTCCACATCAGCAGACAACTTGGATGCAGTTAACTTGTGTGACATGGCTTGTGTCACCTAGTTTACTTAGTAAATTCAAGTTGGAGGAGTTAGAGTTCAGTTAAGCATGTTTAATTACTCATTTGTAGCAATTAAAGTCAGTTATCTCAAGTTTTTTTCAGTTAAACTAGTTCCAACTGTTGGAGGAATTAGTGGAAGGTCAATTTTGCAATTGGACTTGAGTCAAACGAAGTGATCATTCAGTTAACTGATCAATCAACCCAAAATAGCTAGTGCATGCAGAGAATTCAAGTTACCCAGTTGAGGTGGAGATTCCAAGGCAGCGTAACATCAATTTTAGACTATTCCAGAGTGTTTAGGTGTTGCATGCATCCTGATGATGAACCTAAGGAATTGCCCAATCCATTTTGGAGAAATTCCTAAATAATAGGGGCCTAATTTATCAAGAAATTGCTAAAGGAAATAAGGGCTCAAGTAGAGGAAGAAATTGACAAATTCTGGATCAGAGCTTCTCAGTGAGTAGAGAGAAAGGTTATGCACTTGCAGGTTGTACTCAGTTGAGAAAAGCAATTGTAATACATCTATATTCATCATATTAATGCAAGCAAGCATTGGGTTTTTTAGTAGATTGCTTTCCCCAGGAAATATATTGTGTGCATGTGCGTTATTTCTTTTTACATGTCTAATTTTTTGTTATAAATTGTGAATTAAATTTCATAGAGTAGTAGCGTAGGTTTGTGTCCTGTGATTTTGATTAAAACTTCATGAGCAATTGCAAATATACACCATAATTTCTACATGGTATCAAAGCATGATTCACATTAGAAAAGGAATTTCATTGTTTCACAGGAGGTTCAAATTTGGAGTTCAGTGCAGCAGGATCTCTTCAGAGCTGAGAAGATGGCCTTCAATGGACTAAGGCTAAAGTATGCTCTGGAAGGCACCTATAATTTTGTTGCATGGAAGGATGACATGGAGTCAGTATTAGATGATAATGGATTGCTCGAATACGTCAATATAGATGTTGCAAAACCACTAGAATCCGATGCCCATAACCTTGGTCAGTGGAAGAAAGATTCAGCCAAGGCAAGGAGAATAATATTGGAGGGAGTATGGGATCACATTGTCTCAATTCTCCATAGTTTGCAATGTGTAAAGCACTGATATAATAGTTAATGAATAATAATGACCATAGGAAACTAACACTTAAGAATAAACTTTGAAGTATCAAGATGCAAAAGAATGACATTATTCCACAATATCTGAGCAAGTTCATAAAATGTCATGATGAACTTGGCGGGATCAACGTTAATGTTCCTAAAGAAGTTTTGGTAAGCTTAGCCCTTCCGGGCCTTCCCAAAAGTTGACATAACTATCAAGATTCAATGATTGGGAGGGAGAAATTACCAAATTGGGAGAAGTTATGGTCCGATTTGGTACAGGAGGAAATAAGGCAGAATACTAGAGATGAGACTTCATCCAAGGGTGAGGATGAATAAACCTTTATATTGGTTGGAAAGGCAAAGAAGGGAAAATGGAAGAAATCTCAATCCAAACCAGAATCTAGTCAAGGGGCAAGAAGAAAGATTTGTCCAAAAGTAAATGCTTCCATCGTCATGAATTCGAGCACTATGCCACGAAGTGTCCACAAAATAATGCAAGCAAGAAGACCTCAAGAGGAGCAGCAGGTGAATACTTGGCTTCATAGTTCGAGCTTGAGTTTACCCTTATCACATGCATTACCAACACAGTGATAGGGAACGTGTGGTACTTAGACTCAGGTGCATCGTTCCACATGAAAGGGTGTAGAGAATTTTTCAGTGACCTGGAAGAAAAATATTTGCAGATGCATATCGATATGGGGGATAACGGAGGGTATAGTGCAACTGAGATTGGTAAAGTCACCTTTCAGAGGGAGTCGGGCTCCCCCCTAAGGCTCAAGGATGTCATGTTCGTTCCAGGTCTAAAGAAAAACCTCGTCTCTGTTGCAGTTTTGGAAGACCGTGGTTATGATGTGATCTTTAGAAAATGAAATGCATTCCTGAGACACATAACCACGGGACAGAGGAAGTAGATCAAGGTTCATGTGAAGAACCTGCATAATTTAGATGTGGAAGATTGTGTTGCATTAAGCACTAAGGCAGAGAAAGTGCAAAGCCATGACGTCGCTGAACTTTGGCACATAAGACTTAGCCATTTGCATCATGGCACCTTGAATATTATGCAACAGATAACCATAGGCCTCCATAGAGGAGCACTTGAGAAACAAGATGTATGCAAAGGGTACTTTAGGGAAGTACACAAAATCCACATTATGTGACTAGGACCACAAAGCACATGCAATCTTGGAAAGGATCCATTATGATGTATATGGACCTTTCTCGACAACCTCCATTGCCAGACACAAATATTTTGTCACTTTTATTGATGATTTCTCATGGAAGTGTTGGAATTTCTTCACGCGAAAGAAAGATAAGACATTCTCCAAGTTCGTAGAATTCAAGGCAGCGGTTAAGAAAACCGACAAGAAGGTGAAGGCTTTCAGGAGCGATAATGGAGGTTAGTACGTGTCGAATGAATTAAAAAAAAAAGCTGCAAAATAAGGCATTCAATGAGAGTTGACAACACCCCACAACCCACAACAGAATGGGGTGGCTTAGAGAAATAACCGTAGCCTTGTGGGAGAAGCTAGGGCGATTTTGCATGACCAAGGCATACCTCTGCACTTATGGGCTAAGGCATGCAACACAATTGTCTATTTGCAGAACCAAAGTCCTCATCATATTCTTGGCATGATTACAGTGGAGGAGGCTTTCTCGGGGAGGAAGCTGGATGTGTCGCACTTCAGTATTTTTGGAGCCTCTGTTTACTACCATGTCTCTAAATAATCAAGGAAGAAACTAGAGCGAACAACAAAATTGGGGGTATTTGTAGGTTACACAAAGACTCCTCACAACTAACGTGTGTACTTGCCATCCCTCAGAATGATAGTTGTGTGAAGGGATGTAAAGTTTTATGAGGAGAAAGCGATGCAGTGCTCTCTTGAGAGGGAGCTTCAGGTCCCACCAGAAGAAGAGATTTTAGCTCCAAAGGAGGAACCTCAAGAAGTTGTGGAGCAACCACAAATTGTGGAGTTGAGAGTGGAGATAGCCACTCAAGCATAACCATCTAGAGAAGGCAAAAAAAGAACCAAGGAAATTGAAAGACTTATGAAAGATGTGAGGGAGAATGTGGGTGCTCCTTCAAATTAGCACATATAGAGAAGGTCACCTGATCAATACACTGGCTACATGGCTCTAATGACTGAGCTTGTAGAGGCTGAGCCATCCTCTTTCGAGGAAGCAATAGAGAAACCTATATGGGCTGATGCAATGGTGGAGGAATACAAATCCATTGTAAAAAACAATGTTTGGGAACTGGTCCCAAGACCAACAAATAAATCAATTGTGAGTTCGAGATGAAACTTCAAGGTAAAGCAGTAGTAGACATAAGCATAGAGAAGTATAGGGCTAGATTTGTAGCCAAGGGGTACTCACATGTTGAAGTGTTTTAGTATGAAAATTCTTAATAAGTGTACCAAAAATAATCCACTTAAGTCACTAGTGACAAGTGATCCTAACAACAAGATGTGGTTGTTTACGCTTCAGATCTGGAATGACAAAAGGAAAAAAATTGCAGCAAAAGATCATATGCAATCTAAAACATAGAATAAGAATAAATAATTGATGCAATAACCCAATAGAAGAAAACTTTAAATGAATAATATTTTTATTAGAAAGCACCTGGCGAAGGAGGGTTACAACAAGGGTCTGCAAATCCCCCTCCATGGGATGGGTCCTTTGATGTCCTTGTGCTTCAACAATCTGTTTCTCTCTCTCAATATGTAGAAAACCCAAAAGCAAAATAGAACACAAGTGGGAGCTCAAATGTGAGAAGACAATAGTGATGGCGATGATAGTGATCATGGTGAATAATGAATGGAAAACCCTCTTATTTATAACAAAGTATTGAGTTAAATTAGGAATTGGAAAATAATAAAATATTATTGACCAAATCAAAATTTAACCGTTAGAAATACTTTATTATATTTTTTGGAGAGAGAACAGATATTCAAAATGGTCAAATATATTTATTTAGAAAATGGTTGAAGTAATTAATAAATAAAATGATCTATTAATTAATTTGTGAGAATTTGAGATAATTATTAAATAATTGATTTAAGAATTATTCAAAAAATAATAATAAGGAATAATAATAAGAAAATAGTAATCTATTTAATTAATCCAAGTTGATTTAGTCAAATGTGACAAGGAATAATGATCAAATAATGATTTAATAATTATCCCTAGAGAAAATTAAATAAATAATGATTTAATAATTATTCCTACAGAAAAAGCAAATAAATAATGATTTATTCAATTATTTTCATGGTTTTTTTGTTTTTTGTTTTTGTTTTGTTTTTTTTTTTTTTTTTTTTTTTTTAATCAGAAATAATTTAATAAAAATGGTTTACTAAATTATTTCCTATGGTGAAAGTGATTTTACTATGGTAAAATTAATTCTACGTGGTGTATTTCGATCCACCTAGTTAGTAATGGCTAGGTGATCATTTTTTAGGTGATAGCAGATTGCCCCCCAGCGCACAAGCATCAGGAGCAAATCGTATGACCAAAATACGTTGTAGGTTAGACTCCACGAGAAACCAAAGGGGCGAGAGAGAGAGAGAGAGAGAGAGAGAGAGAGAGAGAGCAATGCAAGGAAGGACAAAGAAATGGAGGGGTGAGACCTACTAAGATGATATAAGTATCCTTTGATTTTGGAGTGCACGATCTCAAATGAGGTGAGAGAGGCATACCCATACTCGCTTGTTATAGATCCTTTTGGGCACATCAACCCCAACTTACAGATCGATACTATTAGGGCCCATCAACCCTTAGTGCAGTTGTTACACGCCCTAAAGAAGATAGTCATCAGAATGCCTCACTTCCAAAGAAGTTTCATCACTGAAAACATCCAAAAACTACCTCTAAGAAGATCAGCACAGGTAGGCCTTATTAGGGTGTGCTGCAATGCAAACCATACACTGACAAGGTGCTATGCAACGCACTTGGTCCCTCTTTGGCCTGCACTGGGCGAATTTGAGCAAAATTCTGTGAAGGTTTGAAGATTCCTTATCCATTGGAAGCCTCTAGAAGTTTCTCAATGCCACCTACTCCTTTGAGTTCGCATTTGGTTGAGAAAGGGAATTAGGAAACATCAATCCCCTATCCCTTCTTCTATGGAACTGATTTCTAAATTTAGAAAGGCATTCATTAGCACCATTGATGGCATAACCTCCTTCATTCACCTATAAAAAGATCACTCATATAAGAGATCAGGGGCTCAAAAATATTGAGTTGTAGGGAGATGCTGGTGATATGAGATTAGAATTGATTGCAAGTATTGTTATAGTGTTGAAGTGTCTTGCTTGTCATGAGGTGAAGAAGGATTGAATTGGAAGGATGTCACTGGATCGAGCATATATGGTTTGTAATCTTTCCTCTTATCAATAAAGTTTTCAAGACTTTTTCCTTATGATTGTGTTATATGTTAATGCTTTCATATGTATATCATGTTCTCGATTCCATGTTATTTATAAGCAATAGATCATTATCGTTTGCCTTGATGCGTTTTGTTTCTTTGTTTGTGCATGTACTTTCCAAGTGGCTTAAGTACGAAAAGGAGCAACAAGATCGGTCAAGGGAGATAAGGAGCTAGCGAAAACTACAAGTAGGTTTCTCTTCTCTCTTCTTTTATCTATTGATTATAGAAAAGGTAGAGATTACTTTGTCTGTTGTTTCTAGACTTGCTACTAAGTCTAGAGGGTTAGGCGTTTGTCTAAGAACACTAAATTTGCCCAAAACAAATTGGCAACTCCGCTGGGGATCGAACCCAAAATCTCTGGTTTCGCTGCAATGCAAACCATACACTGACAGGGTGCTATGCAACGCACTTGGTCCCTCTTTGGCCTGCGCTGGGCGAATTTGAGCGAACTTCTGTGAGGGTTTGAAGATTCCTTATCCATTAGAAGCCTTTAGAAGTTTCTCAATGCCACCTACTCTTTGAGTTTGCATTTAGATGAGAAAGGGAATTATGAAACATCAATCCCCTATCCCTTCTTCTATGGAAATGATTTCTAAATTTAGAAAGGCATTCATTAGCACCATTGATGGCATAACCTCCTTCATTCACCTATAAAAAGATCACTCATCTAATAGATCAGGGGCTGGACAATATTGAGTTGTAGGGAGATGCTAGTGATATGAGATTAGAATTGATTGTAAGTATTGTTATAGTGTTGAAGTGTCTTGCGTGTCATGAGGTGAAGAAGGATTGAATTGGAAGGATGTGACTGGATCGAGCATATATGGGTTGTAACCTTTCCTCTTATCAATAAAGTTTTCAAGACTTTTTCCTTATGATTGTGTTATATGTTAATGCTTTCATATGTATATCATGTTCTCGATTCCATGTTATTTATAAGCAATAGATCATTATCATTTGCCTTGATGGGTTTTTGTTTCTTTGTTTGTGCAAGTACTTTCCAAGCGGCTTAAGTACGGAAAGGAGCAGCAAGAGGTTAAGGGAGATAAGGAGCCAGCGAAAAATACAAGTAGGTTTCTCTTCTCTCTTGTTTAATCCGTTTATTATAGAAAAGGTAGAGATTACTTTGTCTGTTGTTTCTAGACTTGCTACTAAGTCTAGAGGGTTAGGCGTTTGTCCAAGAACACTAAATTTGCCCAAAACAAATTGGCGACTCTATTGGGGATCGAATCTAGAATCTCTGGTTTTGCTGCAATGCAAACCATACACTGACCGGGTGCTATGCAGCGCACTTGGTCCCTCTTTGGCTTGTGCTAGGCGAATTTGAGCGAACTTCTGTGCGGGTTTGGAGATTCCTTATCCACTAGAAGCCTCTAGAAGTTTCTCAATGCCACCTACTCCTTTGAGTTCGCATTTGGATGAGAAAGGGAATTAGGAAACATCAATCCCCTATCCCTTCTTCTATGGAACTAATTTCTAAATTTAGAAAGGCATTCATTATTACCATTGGTGGCATAACCTCCTTCATTCACCTATAAAAAGATCACTCATCTAAGAGATCAGGGCTAAAAAAGATTGAGTTGTAGGGAGATGCTGGTGATATGAGATTAGAATTGAGTGCAAGTATTATGATAGTGTTGGAGTGTCTTGCTTTTCATGAGGTGATGAAGGATTGAATTGGAAGGATGACACTGGATTGAGCTCATATGGGTTGTAATATTTCCTCTTATCAATAAAGTTTTCAAGACTTTTTCCTTATGCTTGTGTTACATGTTAATGCTTTCATATGTATATCATGTTTTTGATTCCATGTTATTTATAAGCAGTAGATCATTATGCTTTGATTGGTTTTTGCTTTTGTGATTGTGTAGGTACTTTCCAAGCGGCTTTAGTACGGGAAGGAGCAGCAAAATCAGTTAAGGGAGACAAGGAGTTAGCGAAAACTACAAATAGGTTTCTCTTCTCTCTTGTTTTATCTGTTGATTATAGAAAAGGTTAAGATTACTTTGTCTGTTGTTTCTAGATCCGCTACTAGATCTAGAGGGTTAGGTGTTTGTCCAAGAACACTATATATTCCCGAAACACCGCTGAGATAACTGAGTAAAAATAATAATGGTGTGCCTGTGGGATTGAGCTATATAGTACATGATACATGATACATGATACATGATACGCTGGCATCAATGGGTCAAAATGTGATACAATAATACAATGAGTCCCATATACATAATGTTCCTGGAAAACAAAGGGCAATATTGAATACAATAACATCTGAGTACATGAGATATGATGTCCCTGAAGTTGAAACAGTGAGAGATAATCACAACCAAAGAAGCCCTATTGAACAAGAAAGGGCTTTGAAGAGAATGGATCATTTGAAGGACACTAGCATGCTGTGGGCACTCCAAGCAGCTGAAACCAAACCCATCAAATCTGTGGAACTGCGTCTGAGGCTAGATCATAAGTTGTGGACATTCGGGCATGTGGGGGGCTACTTGAAGGGCCACCCCCTCATGAGGTATGAAACATCTCACGCACACCTGGAAATACTAATATAATTTACTAGATCACTAGACCATCAAGTGTACGATTCTCAATCGTGTAATAATGAGTTGGAGTCAAGCACGCAAGAAACAACCAAGTCAAAGGGAAATGGTGAGTCCCTTCACTTGATCCGAGGCACCGATCAATGGTAAAAGTTGGAACCAAGGTACACCGCACTCTAGACCACTCTCCTAGAATAATGCACTGAAGTTGACAGAAGAGGGCCTGCTAGAGCTAGGGCAATGAGGATTCCCTAACAAAGGCACAAGGGTCATAGTAATGTGACTAATGGATTGACACCAGGGATGATGATGGAAGGATACAAGATGAGAGGTGGATTGACAATTTCCTTGTCAAAGAATGATATGCATTGGTGACGTTGCAGTGACTGACTCAATTTCAAAGTGGATTGTCAATTACTTAGATGAAGCCTTTTCAAAGACAAAGTAATATAGTTGGAGGCCAAATAGGATAAAAATGGGATGAATGCGACACAAATATGGATGAAACATTGTAACTGGACTCAAGGGGAATTAGAACAGACTCCATAGATGCAAGGGTCACTCATCTTTGATGCTCTGAACAAGGGTGACTCAATGATGCTGCCACATGGGGCAGGTCCAAAGGGGACCATAAAAACATGTGTAAATAATGGTTACTCATGACAAAAATGACACATAAGTCAACAAGTGCAAAGGAAAAGTGGTACCATAGTACATGTGACTCACATAAATAAATTTGGTTTTGATAGGTGGCAAAGTGAGACCTCATGGAAAAAGGGGCTTCCTGGTGAAGTGTCAAATCACCAAAAATAAAGAGAGACTCATTACAGAACTTGGTGAGAGCTTTCCAATGGTGCTAACAGTTCGTTAAACCAAGTTACGATTTGGTCGCAATGGGTGATGGAAAACTAGGGTTTTTCCTATAAAAGGGATTCTTGCCCCCAAATCCAATTCATTTGCATAGTGAGCTATTAGAGAATTTGGAAAGGAGGAGAAGGCCCTAAATCTCGTGGAGATCGTAGTGGACAAACCAACCATCGATTCAGATTGTGACTTTCAGATAGGTAGAATTACTTGTCTAAAATGACCTTAATGCTTCTTGGAAGAATGGTTCTTGATCAAGAATCAAGGTAAGAAATGAATACAAGAATGAACTACTAGAAAAGGTCTTGGATCATCCTTGCCCACCAAGTCAAACGTTAGGACTAGATGGTAAATGTGGCATCACATAGAGTAGAATGTTTGAAAATATGGTGTCAAGCGTCCATGATATTTGATGTATATATGGCTTGCAGGAGAGGCAGATAGGAAAAACTATCCAAAGAATGAAAGGATATTCAACCATACCTAGATCATTGGGGTTTAGGCTGAGACTTATGTTAATCAAGTGATAAGGTGGCCAAGGATCATCATGCCCCCAAGCAAGAGTTATTTCCCATCATCATATGATGTTGGAGGGGACTTATCAGGTATGAATGTTGGGGTAGGGTCCCCTGGGTCATTTTTGTTAAAATATTGTAAGTCTCCGCATTTGAGAAGCAGAGTGTGAGTAGCACAGGTCAAGTAGGAGTCAAGGAACTTTAGGAAGGTCAAAACCCTTTATATTTTGGTATTGTTTTGAGATCCGCCCATGGTTTGCGAACCATGGTATTGTAATAGAGACAGATATAGAAGGGGATGTCTTAGCAAGTCTAAGGCGATCAATCCCTTAAGAAATTCATGATAATATGATTTTGGGTCTATAATTGTAGATATTTCTGTGTTTTGGGCAAAGGGGAAGGTTCCTGCAACTGACTGCGCGAGCCCCTGCAGTTGTGTGCGATGGGTCTGGAAAGTTTGTAAAAGAAAATCTAAAGTAATAGAAAGCTAATTGAAGAAAATTTGTGTATATTTTTATGCACTATGTATTTTTTGTATTTACATGCAACTGAATGATATTTGTCTGTATTTTATATTAATTACTCTGTGAAGATCCAAATCAACTGTTAGATATTACTTTATGCATGATTAAATGGTTATGCGAAGCATATAACTTTATTTAGATGAAAATCATCTAAGTTCCATGGATAAGGGTTCGTGAAGGTCATATCTGAACTAAACTGCAAAAAGCGCCTTAAACCACATCACATAGCCTTCTGGATGTAGAAGCCTGGTTATAACATTTCCCAATATTGCCTCAGGTGAGACTGCAGTTTGCGCTACGCGGGTTGTTGCTGAAAGGGCCAGTAGTGTAGGGGTTTGTTAGTTAGCATAGCTAACTCTAAACCTAGGTCAAAGCCCACTCAAGCCAACAAATGGTTCTGTTGCTGGGATCGAGATCTATCTGAGGGATGTGTGATGTGGCATAAGTGGATACAAATTAAGAAGGAAATGGAAAAGTGGATAGGTCAGAAGTTGCATGAGTTTGCAAGCCAGGAGAATAGGAATTCACGCTTATCAAAAGAAAAGTGGTTACAAATGTATTTTTACATAGAAGTGCAAGAAGTTTTACATAGAAGTGCAAGAAGTTTTCTTTTCATCATTCCCTGTGAGTTATACGAGTGGCTATCTAAATTAGCGGATAGCTAACCTACTCATAACCACAACGATCCTATTGTGTGGACTCCAGAACTCGTCAAACGCCTTTAAAGATCTGATTACAAGGTTGCGAGGGCTATTGATTATTAGATTGATAATATCTTGGGTAGTTTCATCACTGAAGTTGCAATAGATACATCTCTATCTTATAATGAAGTTGAGTGATGATTCTTTAAGGGTCTAAGAGGTAAGTACCTGAAATCGCTAAAAACCTGGATTAAAATGTTTTTGTGTAAAAAGAAGGCTATGCCTTCACCTTAATATTTAAAAAGGGTCCAACTAGATCTATGTGAAGTGGAAAGCGATTTAGAGTAGATAAAGACAAATTTGTCAAAAGTGAACACAGTCCCTTATTGGGAGAGTTTGAAAGTGAAAAGGAGCGAAGTAGACCTAGTATGCCTAGAGGTGCGATGCAGACTGTAGATCAAGGTATTTTTGGAATTCAACATCCAACCACTCCATCTCCACCTTCACCTCCACCTCATACACCTACACCTACACCTCCACCTCCACCTCCATCTCCATCTCCACCTCTGTTATTTAGTATGGCAAATATGATAAAAATTCTTATATTCAGGGGTCAAGGATCAGAGGATCCTGAACAATTTTGGTTCGTCGTAGAAGCTGTGTGGAAATCACAACAGATCACTAATGATGACATAAAGAAAGCACAATTGTTTACAACGCCACATGATAGGGAGCTTACCTGGTATATCAAATATGGCACGACTCACCCAGGGGATTCATTGGCTAATACAAAGGATGCGTTGAATGCGAAATTTATGAAGCCGAAATTGAAATCTCAGTGTGTGACTGAGATCAAGGAGATTAAGCAAAAGGTTAATGAATCCACATGGGATATAGATCAACAACTAAAGTGTTTACTAAGTCAATCTAACCTTCAAATCTCGGATGAACAACATATCAATCTAACCTTCAAATCTTGGATGAAAAACATACGAACTGGTACATAACTTTGCTATTACCTCACTTAAGATTATCGTTATCTTAGTAGAAGATTGGGCCTTAGATTGAAGCAGTGGAAATCGTGATGAAGCTAGAAGCTTCGCCGATCTAGGATATGAAGGTAGGAGTTCAGCAGATCCAGACTCAATTAGCAAGCCTGCGTATGGAGTTGCAGGATCTAAAGAAGGGAAAGGTGGTTAAGTTAGGGACGCATTCTGAGCTTTGGTGCACAAAATGCAATGCTAAAGGTCATCATAAGGACCAATGCCCTATATTCCTGGATTATATAGTTGCAAGGGTCCTAACCCGCTAAAACCATAATCTTCCGCTGGATCAAGCATTGGTGCAAGTACTTGTAGTATTTGCCAAGTTTCTAGACAACATTCAACCGATAATTTCTCCTTATTACAAAAGTTTATAAAGTCTCTGAAGCAACTTTTTTATAACTTTTGTAAATTAGTTGGTCATGACGAGAGGAATTGTTGAAGCTATGATTTAATGATGGACAAAATGCCACTGTATAGGATGTAGGTTGAAAACCATGCGCAAAACAACCAAGGTTCACCTACAACTCGTGGAGGATTTCAAGGAGGAGGAAAAGGACGAGGAGGAGGAGCTGGAAGAGGTCGGGGCTAGATAATTTGTTACAACTGCGAAGAACCAGACACTTTGTGCATGATTTTTAGAACCCAACACACCCTTCATGTCAGTACTGTCGTCAGTTTGATCATGTTATAAAAGATTACGTGATCCTAATAATGAAGATGCAAGAGAAGAATACCCAACAACTGACACATAATATCCAAATGATGAGACCCGAGCCGTGTGAATATGATCCTAGTGTCAACATAGACACACGAAGCGGTGTTGCCACTGGTGAAGACAAGGTTGAAGGCAAAAAGCTAGAATCAGAGTCATGGTTTCGAAAAGCTAGTGAGAAGAATGTTGGGTTTGATTTACATAAGGAAAAAGAGACATTCATGGAGGCAAGGAAGAATTTTATGAGTCCAGGTGCTTCTACATATTATAACCCGATGCTAATAGCCCCGCGAAAGGAAAAACCTGAAGATGCTACTGGAACCTAAGAGTCATATCCTACAGTGTTGAAATTGTTTCTGCAGACCTACTTGAAGTTACTACGAGATCAAAAGGTAGTAGAAGGATTGCAAGAGCTGATAGATAACTGCTCCAGCAAAGATAAACTATTACCAAGACAATGCATATTCAATAAGGTAAACCAAAGCAAGAAAAGAACTTGTAGGGAGATGTTGCTGACTGCGCAAATCAGTGATTTCGAAATGGATCAGGTAATCTTAGACTTGGGCTCTGATGCTAATGTACTATCGAAGCAAACGTGGGTACGTATGGGAAAACCTAAGTTGCAATGGTCGCCAAATCAGTTGTGCATGGAAAGTCAACAAAAGATAATTCCAATGGGGTGCTTGCATGGAGTAACTGTAGATATTGAAGGTGCAAAAGTAGTGGTTGATTTCGAAGTTATTGAGATCGTTGATGATAGTAATCCATACCCAGTGTTTCTTAGGATTGATTGGGATTTTGACATGAATGCAATCATCAACTTAAAGAAGTAAAGCATGGTATTTGAGAAAAATGAACTTCGAGTAATTGTCCCACTGGATCCAGCTGAAGGTGTGTGATACACAGAACCGAACCATGACTATTATGAAGATGATGACATTGAGCACATCTATAAGTTAATTGCGTGGAATGAAGATTGGATCAATCCTACTACAGATGGAAGGATCAGTTGGGAGAAGGACAACTCACACCAATCCGACTCGGATGAAGAGTTAGAAAATTGGTAGAATTGGTTGCATGAGGTCTCTACGCTGTGATGTAATCGACTCACAAAATCCCTATGCTGTGTATCTACTGAGGTATGTAAGTCACCCTATTATGATGGTTTGGGTGATGTCAATATATTTCTTGAACATTTTGAAAGGGATGTACTAGAGGAACATCGGTTCCAAGCCTTACATCAAGCGTTAAGAGCTATGTCTGCAAGATGGTGGGGTACACACGAGCATAACTTTGCTGACTAAAAGGAATATTGTTGAATGATGAGATTAAGATTCGGCCATGCGATCACTCGACTCACTGAAAAATACACAGGGAAGGATGATACGTACGAACATATGGCGTAGTGGACTAAGGCGTAGGATGAAATACCTCAACCTAAGTGGGTACATATCTTTGTTCATACCCTAGATGTTATCCCAAAGAACTAGTATTTAGAAACAGAGTTGCGACATGGGACCGCTGACTGGGATGAGATGAAAGAAAGTTTCTTTCTCAAGTTTAGTTTTGAAGATGGGTTCACATGCATTGATGAAGCACTTCAGGAGATTAAGGTAGCAATCTTTTGAACACCCGCCGAACCTATCATGTGGGTACAACCTGACTGGAGTACGCAGCTGCGACATGCTTTAGAATGTTACAATGTTACAATGGAAGAAGCTGATGAGGATCCGAGGAACATTAATGTCCATGAATCAGAGGGACATCGTGAAGTTGGGGGATCTAGTGTGGAGATCCCTAATATTTCATAACCGGTGCGCACAAAGAAGGTGAACATTAGTTCAAAGGCAAAACCAAAATTCGCGAACATTGGTGACTATTGGGATGAAGATATAGTGGAAAAGGTAGCTGAATTGCTACATGAATATCAACACTTATTTCCAACAAAGTTTTCTAACTTGAAGGGGATAGTAGGAGATTTGGTAGTAATGAGGATCAACTTAAAACTCGATGCGAAGCTAGTTAAGTAGCACCCATAACAGTTTAACCCCAAATACAAGGAAAAGGTATGAGAGGAACTCGATAAAATGCTCGCAATCAAAATAATCAATCCTATAGAGGAATCCGAGTGGGTCAGTCCCATGGTGGTCCAAGAGAAGAAAATAAAGGGCGATATCAAGATCTGCGGAAGCTAAATGATGCACACGTCCATGACCTATTCCCTACGCCGTTTACAGATGAAGTTCTTGAGAATGTTGATAGATAGGAAGCTTACTCATTTATGAATGGATTCTCAGGAAACCACCAAATTAGGATTGTGTTGGAGGATAGAAGCAAGACTACCTTCGCTACAAAATGGGGGTCATTCCAGTATACAATTATGTTGTTTAGACTAAAAAAATGCTCCTACACTTTTCTCTAGGGTAGTTGTCCCAATGTTCAAGGAGTTCATTCATAAGTTTTTGGAAGTCTACTTCAATGATTGGACAATGTTTGGGCTAGTCAAGAAGCATGTCGCTAGTCTGCACTTAATGTTGGATACCTATAGGAAGTACCAGATCTCTCTAAACTTGCAGAAATGCATTTTCTGTGTACCTTATGGAATATCGTTAGGTCACGTTTTTTGTAAGAAGGGGTTGATGGTAGAGCTTGCTAAGATTGTTGTCATTATCAATTTAGAGCCTCCTAGGAATGTCAAGTAGCTCTGCACGACATTGGGTCATACTGGGCACTATAGGAAGTTTATTAAGGCCCATGCACAGATCATTGTTCCCATGGAGAAGTTGTTAAAGAAGGATGTTACATTTTGCTAAGATGATGATTGTAAGAAGTGCTTGGATACTTTGAAGGAGAAGATGGTTATGATGCCAATCCTAGTATTCCCAGATTGGAAGAAGGAATTTTGGTGTGCATGTTGATGCATCTTGCATAGCGTAACGAGCCATCATAACACAACCAGGGGCAAGAGATATCAATCACCCGATTGCCTTCGCTAGTCGGAAACTATCTAAGGATGAAAGGAACTACTCAACCATAGAGCATGAAGGTTTGGCCATGGTTTATGCACTATAGAAGTTCATGCATTATCTACTAGGTGCACACTTTAAGATGTACACAAACCGTTCTGCTTTGAAGTACCTGGTCAATAAGCCTGTGTTGGGGGGGGGGGGGGGGAGGTGGAATCTGTAGGTGGTTGCTCTTTTTCAAGAATATATATTTTGAAGTCATAGTGAAGCCTGAGAGATTGAATCCTCGACTAGACCACCTATCTCGGATTGAAAATGGCGAAGAGCCTATAAATATTGAGGAAGGATTACTTGATGCACAACTCTTTGTTGTAAGGGTTGTGGATGAGCATTTTGTAGAAATCATCCAGTTTTTATCTACTGGTTTAGCTCCTAAAGGTTATATGATGCAGCAAAAGAAGGAACTAGTTGTCAGGGTTGCTGATTTTTCTGTGATTACAGGACAATTATATAAGATGGGGTCAGATGAAGTTCTACATCGATATGCGCCTGAATATGAGAGACACAATATTCTAGCTGAAGCACATGGTGGTGTCGTCGAAGGACACTATGCAGGTAAGGCTAATGCGCAGAAGATCCTGCGCATCAAACTATGGTGGCCAACAATACATAAACATTCCAAGGAATACTGCAGTGTGTGTGATGTGTGTCAAAGGATCGGGAGATGGTCGTGAAGGGATGAACTTCCATTAAATCTATAGGTCACATTACAAGCATTTGATAAGTGGGAAATTGACTTCGTTGGACCTATTCAACCACCAGGGAAAAAGACGGGAGTGCGTTATATTATCACTATGACAGAATACTTAACCAGATGGGCTAAGGCACAACCTGTGAAGTTCATATTTCAGTTTATTCTATCAAGGTTTAATGAATGCCCGAAAATTCTGATGAGTGATAGAGGGACACACTTCATGAATGAGACAATCACAACTTTGACATAAGAGTTCCAGATGTACCATCAAAAGAGTACGCCATATCACCCCCAGGTGAATGGCACTGTTGAAGCTTTCAACAAGATCTTAGAGAATTCCCTCAAAAAGGTATGCAATGTTAATAGGAATGATTGGGATGTGCGCATACCAGCGGTTCTATGGGCCTATATGGCTACTTGTAAAAAAATGACTAGGCAAACACATTTTTGACTGGTTTATGGAAAAGAAGCAGTAATGTCGATGGAGTACATAATGCCCAGCCTAAGAATCGCAGCAACGACCGAGATGGCAGAACGCGACATCATAGAGGAACATCTCGCACAGTTGCTAGCATTAGAGGAAGACTGCTTTTTGGACAACTTTCTTTAGAAAGTACAAAAAGCTAGAGAAAAGTCATGGCACGATTGACACATCAAGCAACGCACCTTCAAAAATGGTGATTTGGTACTCATGTATGACAACAAGTTTACCAAGTTTCCGAGGAAGTTTCAGATGCACTGGCTAGGACCATATATAAGTAAGGACATTTCGGATGGTGGCGTAGTTCAGCTCATAAAACTGAATGGGGAACTATTTCTAGGAAGGATTAATGGGAGTTGATTGAAGGTTTATAGGGACGATCTCGCCCCTGCACAATGACTACATGAATGTAGGAAAGTCTTAGTGTTTATGGCAGTTGGAAGAAGGAAGGCTGTGGGATGTGTTGGAAGAGCACGCAGATGGAAGCTAGACGAGGTAGCTGCACCACAAGGAGGATTTCTACGCAACCTGCCCAGAAAATGACCGTTGGAACAACTATAGTTGATTTGACGACTATTTTTCTGTTAAAAGGTGAGGGGGAAGTGCATTTAAGGCACAAATCTAGGAGGATTTGCTGCCCAAATCATATTTATGAGCAATATTTACGGGGGAACAGACAGTTTGAATTCAAATCGAGTTATAAATATTGCACTCTGCTCCACACCTGGTCACTTTGTTTCTTGAGAATTTGTTATGTGTTGTTACCCTTCAAGAGCCGAGTGAATTATTGTATGTCCGGTTACTTGAGTTGGGAAAAAGTTGAGCAATAATTATTGAAGAGAGGGGTAGGAAATATCATGACTGCAACTTGAACAGTCCCTGCTACAACACCTAGGTCGTCGAGGCCAAAACTTACTGCCTCCACGACAGGAGAGAAAAAGCAGAAATCATCGCGCAAAATCCCCACTGTGCATAGACATAAGGGTCGAATGGATAAACATAAGAAACCTATGGAACCCGAGGACCTGAACGAAGAAGAACTGAATATGGGGATTGAAGATATCAGCGCAAAGAGTGCGAAGCCGATTTCTTAGCTGCCGCTATATATACCCCCAAGAAAACTAACTGCCAAAGTAACTAAGGACCCTGATTCGTTGAAATTCAAGGTATTCATGCCATTGCTGCCGGAGGAAGTACCTATTGAGGGCGACTTGTTGGCTTGGCTATTATTTTTGAAGATGGAGGATTTGGATTTGGGTGATCATGAGAAATTTCCATATTTAGAACCAAGTAAATACATGAAATTGGTCTACTTTGAGGAGGCGAGTGTTACAGGCTATAACTGATGAAGTGGGCAGTCGGTATTGGGCGCGCAGGGTTGTTCAATATGCTGCATGTCCCACATTTTAGCAGAAACATTGCTAATACCATATATTTGCACCATTTGTTAGCTTTGGTTCATGATGGGTGGCTTTGGCTGGGAAGGTCGATCCCAATTGATGACATGCTGATCCACATAATCACAACGTTACCATATCAGAGCACGAACCCTTCATACACTTTTGTGGGGAAGTCACAGGAGAAAAAGATCGCGGATCATATGAAAAGTGACTTTGGGTGTTGTTGAGGCCTCGAAAATCGCTGCTTCAACATAGGGGGAAAACCACCCGGTCCGGACCTTAAGACAACTCCTTTTTCGTTTAGGTAGTGGTTCCAATTGGGGATAATAGGACCAGTTTCCCAATAAAAGGTTATTAAATGGATGTGTAATTATTATGGTGAAGTGAAATAGATGTATTTGTGATAATGAATTAAATGGGAAAGCATATTCATTAATCTACTCTATAACCTGAGATTGTTTAACATTTATCTAGATGCGATCTATAATGATTTTCCTTAGTAAATGACAATATAGATTGCTCAAACACCAATGGAAATGAAAATATTTCAAGATGATTACTTTGATTAAATAGTTAATCAAAATAATGTGTATAACTCATATCACATTCAGAATATCAAGGCAAATTACTTAACATGTATTTAAAATATCAATGACAGCATGATCATAAATGACTACATGTAACACTGTTCTTTAAATACCATGTAACAAGCAATTTGAAAATATAATTTCACTATTTATTTACGAAGAAAACAGAGGTACAATGATAGAAATACTAGATGCACGTTGCTTAGCTTATAAAAGAAATAGCAACAATTTATTCCTTCTCACAAAGATGATTCCAGGAGTACAATAATGCAACTTCTCAAATTTCTTTATGAAAATTCCTAAACAATGTTCGAGTTGTTCTATTGAGAAAAGTATGAAAGTACAATAGTGCGAGCTTTCATAAGCCTTTCTTCATAAAATTTAGGACCTTTATTTCATACAATGAGTAAGCTTAAATAGCAAAAAAACATTGAATCTATTGTGCAGAGCGTTGAGGGCATTTAAACAAATCCCTTCAACAACGCTTAAAGGAAAACAATTTTTTGGTGGAAAATTCAGAATGTGATTTGCTGTCTTTATCAGCTTTGTTTATTTAATCGAATTATCTGGATGCTTGTTTGTTTGTTTGAGCTAAATTGTTGCTTGTCAGCACAACTGTCCTCTTCTTTCATGAACCTGAATAAGAAAATAGGAATCGATAAGCTGGAAATAAATGAAACTGATAAGAAAGTTTTATTTGAAACAAATCAATTTTGCAGGAAATCAAGAAGAAGGTAGAGTAATGCCTGTGATAAGACAAGTCAGAGCTTTACCATTTTAATGCAATTCACAATCGCTTTTATAATGGGGTAGAACATAGAATAATCACAATCGTTTTAAAGCATGGAGTATTCTAAACAAAATCCAAAAGGGGGCTTTCTTAAGATATATCACAATCGACTTTGGGAAGGTGGATGGCTTGTTTATAAACCGTGTCCTTTTAAATTTGCGATTGCAAAGTGCAGGATGAAGTCAAGGTGACATGGCGGATGATGTGGCAGACCCATGTGGAGGATGACGTGGCGAATGATGTGTTATTGCAGATCGCAAAACAGACGGGAGGCTTAGTGGTTTTTCAGAGGGGTTCGAAGTGGTAAGTGGTTTGTGAAGGGGGGAGTATGAAAGAATGGAGGATTGACCTGTAGAGATAGGGTTTAGATGGGAAAACCACTTTTCAGACCCCCCCATGAGAAACTTAAAATTGAGTGCAAGGGGGTATGAAACCATTATCTGTTGTTGATCTAGGTAGATCTGAGCCATTTATTAAATCAAGGTGAGTCAGGTTTTTATATTGAAATTAGTGTTCGGATCAGAGGAAAAGGTATGGGCAAGGTTATGAAACTTGTGATAAGCTCGGATGCGAAATCATTCATATCCATTTAAATATCGCGTCGGGTCCGGGTGGCTTAATCGCAATCACAAATCAATTGGGGTGAAAAATTTGTTATAAGTCATGTCCCTTTGAAACTTGCGATTGTGGGGTCCCAAGGTGACGTGGTCGTGATGTTACGAATGACCTCATGATGTGACATGGCAATGACATAGAGTATGACGTCACATCGCAATCGGCATGAGGAAGGATATCGCAACCACAATTCAAATGAGGCATGACTCTTGGAGCTTTGCGATTGCCCGAACGCGGTATTTAATTTAATTGCATTGTATAATCCCGACGGGTCCGATTATATCGCATATCACAATCAAGATGTGTAGCGGGGCATGGGCTTTTGGAAACAGTGATAACTTCGGATGTGGGGGATCTATGGAATGGATTTTATAATCCTGTCAAGCCTAGGCTTAATCGCATATCGCAATTAGCGT
Source organism: Pinus taeda (assembly GCA_000404065.3). NCBI lineage: Eukaryota > Viridiplantae > Streptophyta > Pinopsida > Pinales > Pinaceae > Pinus > Pinus taeda. The sequence goes on from APFE030877852.1 coordinate 87,431, forward strand.
TCGGTAGGAGTATTGACTTAAGCTTTTAAACTTTTGCGACAGCCTGCAGACGTGAGATTTTATGGATTGGATTTTACAATACCATCGAGTTCAGGCTTTATCGCAATAGGCAGGAGGTAGGACTTAAGATTTTGTGGTTTATTGCGATAGTCGGGGACACGGGGAATGTATGAATTGTTTTAATTATCTATCGGGTCCAGGCTCCATCGCAATCGCATTCGGTTGGCCTAATTGCAATCGCAATTTGGTTAAGGTAATGGGGCATGGACTTAGGCCTTTGCAACTTCCGCAATAGTCACGGACACAGGGAATTACGAATTGAGATGTATATTTTCCTGTCGGGTCCGGTCTAATAACAATCACAATTATGGAGTAGAGTGGGTAAGTCTTTGCCTTTAGGAACTTTTATTATTTGTGATGCGGGGTATAGTAAAGTGTTGGAGTTCGTGAGGATTTCAACCTTAGGGGATCAAAAAGTCCGATTATTTTGTTTTTTTAATTAAATAACCCATTTTATTTATTATTTAAGGTTTTTTAAAGCCTAAGTATAAGTCTTGGTTCCGGGGCCTATTTAATTTGTTTTTTTGGGATAATCAAGGTTTAACACTTAGGAAACTTTGATTATAATATTTTTCTAAAATTGAAGGGTCCCTATTTAATATATTAAATTTCATAGGAAATTTATAATATATTAAAATGGGGGGTGTTGAACAGTACAACAGATTGGTGAAGAAGTCACGGGGATACGCCATTAGTTCTATCTCAGATGAAGTTGTGCGGTTTGCTGCACAAATCTTGGCAGGAAAAATTATGAGGAAGTGCCATGCCGATAAAGTACCGACACCAGTGGTATCCTTAGCTACGAAGTGAAGCCAAGCGGCCCAATTCAATTTGGCAAAGTACCTATACCAAGAATTCTTGGATGATTGTCATGAAGCCCAAGAGGAAGGAAAAGCGTTCCACTATGCGTGGTTGCTATTGTTGATCGCATTGATAGCTTGGAGGACACTGGATGATTCCATGTTCCAAACAACAGATCTGAACTTGTGTGAGGCTGCAAAATTTGCCTCACTCTGGGCAACGGAGGACCCTAACCATGTCATTGAAAACAGGATGTTCTGGGTATTGTTTGAATCAGAATTGCATATGGTGATTAAACAGAAACCACGGTTGTCACCCACTCTGTTCAAATAATATCGGTACATTGCAAATTCTAGGTTGATTTCCATCATGTATACATCCGCACGAGGCGCGATCTGATGAAGAAATGGACGACATCGCTGTTTTTGGTCACCGAAGACGATATCACGCAGTTAGTCCTTAAGTGGTCGACTGACTAGCTTCTTCCCACGGATGTTTTTGAAGGTATCATGGGGACTAGTGCCGAAGGCACAAAAAGCACCAGTAAAGCAGTGCACAAGGAAAAGAAGAAGTTCACCATAGATTTAGAGAAAAATACCGCGCAAGAACCAGAGGGTGAGCACAACGAAGAGCCGCATACCAAAGAACTGGATCAGGGTACTAAAGACCCCTTTATAGACCCGGAGAACGTTGGTTATCTTTTTATTCTTAAATGGTGACAAAATTCAAGTGCGGGAGGTGCACACAAGAAGCACAACTCTGATAAGACTACTCGTGCAAAGGCCATGGTCCTCACTGAGGGGGATCTTAATGAGATTGGAGATACTGTTTGGACTGCGACAAAAGAAATTTGCGGCCATATTGAAGATCAGTACCAGTCTGTTTTGTCAAAGGTCTAAGCAGGCCTTACAGAGTTGCAGGTTCAGGTGAGACAGGTTCAAGCGAGCCAGTCTCAAGCAAGCGTGAAGCCAACAACATCGGGTAGTGTGCAGTCAGTCCTCACCTCAAAGCTCTGTGTTGTACCCCTATCGGATGGATCCTTATATTTGAATGAGGCCACAGAATGAAAGCGTGCCCAGTTGCCGAAAGACATAACTATTAACCTTGCGGCGCACCCCCTATCCACATTGTATGAGCTACACCAGGGTGTAGCAGATGAGCTTAAGGTGTGAGAGTAATGGGCTGTCATGGTGATCAAGAATCCGTAGATCACTAGTGAACAAATGTGCGATGAAAATCATAGAGCTCTCTAGGACCATGGTGAGGCCACTACAAGAAGAGCGCAAATGGAGTATGCCATTTCAAGAGTATGCAGTGAGCTCCCCGAGCTCCAGATTTAGTCGAAGGCCGCTTCTGAAGACAAAGTGTAGTAGATGGCAGATGCGTTTAGAGAATCAAAGGCACTAGTGGATAGAGTTCATTTCGATCTGCACCTCCAAATTACTGAGCTTCAATTGAAGTTGCAGCGCACCACACTACTAGAGATCATAGAGCAGTGCAAGGATGCCATCGGAACTGATAGGGAGAAGCTCGATGCTGTAATCAAGGAGTGTAGCCAACTGTTTGATGAAGCTCTAAAACTATAGTACGATGAGATAAAGGCAATGATGCGCACCTTAGCCCCTGTGTAACGGTTCGCTCCATTGAAAGAGGGGACATCCCTGCAAGGAAAGATCGAGGAGTTGCAGAAGCAGATGCATATCATCATTGCACGAATGCAACCATGGGAAGAAGAAGTAGGGCATCTCTCACAGGTCGTGGAAGGCATGGATAAGACTATGCAACAAATGCAGTGAACCATCAGTTTAGCAACATACGAGGCAACTACAAAAATGTTGGTTGAAGAAGTTCTACAGGCAACCATTCAATGCATAGATACGCTTCACCTAGTGAAGTCTTCATTCAACCGTATGAAAGTAAAGATCCAGAGCGTACCAGCGGAGTGACTTGAGGACGAGTCACATACTTGTGTTGGGGGCTTGTTGGGATGGGGTCCCTTGGATCAATTTTGTTAAAAAAATCTAGGTCTTTGCATTTTGAGGAGCGGAGCGAGAGTAGAGTAGGTCAAGTAGAAGTCAAGGGGTTTTAGGAAGGTCAAAACCCCGTATATTTTGGTATTGTTTTGAGATTTTCCCATGGTTTGCGGACCATGGTATTGTAATAGAGAATGATATATAAGTGGATGTCTTTGCAAGTCTAAGGCAAGCAATCACTTGAGAAATTCATGATGATATGATTTTGGGTCTGTAATTGTAGATCTTTCTGTGTTTTGGGTGAAGGAGAAGGCCCCTGCAGCTGAGTGCGCGGAGACCTTGTTAAGTCCGCAACTGAGTTCTTGGGCCCCTGCAGTTGTGTGTGGAGGGTCTGGAAAGGTTGTAAAATATCATCTGAAGTAATAGAAAGGTCAAACCTATGTTTATTTTTATGCACTGTGTATTTTCTGTATTTACGTGCAACTAAATGATATTTGTCTGTATTTTATCTTAATTACTCTGTGAATATACGGATCAACTGTTAGATGTTTATTTATGCATGATTAAATAGTTACGTGAAGCTTATAACTTTCTTTAGCTAAAAATCATCTAAGTTCCGTGAATAAGGATTCGCAAAGGTCATATATGAACTAAACTGCAGAAAGCACCTTAAACCACATCACATAGCCTTCTGGATGCAGAAGCCTGGTTCTAGCATCCCCCAATACTGCCTCGGGTGAGACTGCATCCTGCGCTACGTTGGTTATTGCCAAAAGGGCTGGTACTGTAGGGTTTTGTTGGTTAGTGCAGTTAACTCTGAACCTGGGTCCAAGCCCCCTCAAGCCAACAATGAAAAAGGTGGGAATGATGCCCCCAACTAGAAGAGTTTGTGGAGCACCATTCTGTTCCAAGTGCTGAAATAAGGGATTCAAGTAGTTGACCGAATGACACGAGATCTTCTAGAGGATGATGAGGAGTTGTAGGGGCATGGGTGCCCCCCAATTTTGTATGTATGGATGTAGCATGTTATGGACATGCTAGATGTATATAGAATAGTGGAATCTAAACACATTTTGATATTGTGGTTTTCCATTTGTTTTTTTTATATTTTTGTTCTTATGAGAAGAATGGATAGATGTAATAGTATGAGAAAGAAAATGATGGATTACTAATTTCACTTGGCACAACATATATGAATAAAATGGACAGAATTTCTGGGTTCACATACATTGTGTCACTATACCAAAGAGTGACTTCAGATATAATGAACTGATGCTCACTAGGACGACACGATGGTTGAACAACAATAATGTCTAAGTGCAGAAATTCCTTGTAGATTCAAACTACAGATTATAATATCCTAAAACAATTGGCTTGAATCTACTCTACTAATCAACGGAAAAAATAAACGATCGATGAAATCACGAAGCATAAAAGAGAATGAATTCAGTCACACATAACACAATAACTTTTTGGGGAAAGCCACGACTAAACCCTACTATCTGTATATTGTATTAATAAGAAAATATGAGAAGATTACAATGTTTTTCCAAGCCTAAGAAACCTTTGTACTATCTCAATCTATCTCACTACTTCCCAGACAAGCTCAAGTCAATACTTAGCCAATTATGCTTCCTGTCAAGATCTTATTTCCTTACACAGCTTCCTTGGGAATTAACTCATATTTAATTGGGAAATTCCACAAATATGAATTGCGTAATCCTCATAGGCCTTCCTCTAATTTCATGCACCACATGTACAATTCAAATGATTATACAACTGATAGTACACTATCCTTGAACTCCAATCTCAACTGAGTCTTTCTCTTATATGACATGCATGAGTTAATTATGAGTGAATCTTCAATTTAAAGGTTAATCATTGTTGGTTACACCCCACTATTGCAGGTTACACCCCACTACTGGATCTTCCACTAATTCCTTCATCAGTTAGAACTAGTTTAACTAAATTTGACTCATTTAAACTGAATTAAATAATTACAACTCAAAATAAACTTAATTAGGGCTCCTAAAAAGTATGAGACACTCTACATGACTCTAGTTAGACCCTCAACTCGAATTAACTGAGCCAACTAAGTCAAATTAACTTACTTAACTATTACAAGTTGTCATGAGATGTGAAATTACAGTTCAATTCCTAATTTAATTCAAGGAAAAAATTAAATGAGGATTTTCTTGTTCCATTTTCAACACTCCCTCTCAACATGAAAGGGATTATTTGCTACCCCGATCCTGCATTTGTGAAATTCGAATTTGAATCTTGACAATGTCTTTGTCAAAATATATGCATCTTGCTCCTCTGTAGGAATGTACTCCAGCAACATGATTTTCCTCTGCACACAATATCGTAGATGGTGATACTCGATGTCGATATGCTTGGATCAATCATGAAAAACAATATTCTTAGGGAGTTTGATACAACCTTGATTGTCACCATAAATCAATGTAGGATCCATCTACTGACCAAATAACCCAATAAGGATCTTCCTTATCCAAATAGCCTCACGAGTTGCTTGAATAGCAACCATGTACTCTGCTTCTACTTAACTGAGTGCAACTAATATTTGCTTCCTGTTGTACCAAGAAATTGTTGTTGACCCAATACTAAAGATTCTCCTTGATGTGTTCTTCTTGTCGGATGGACTCCTTGCCTAATATGCATCTGTGAAGCCTTGAAGCTTCACTCCCTCTGTTCGTCTATACCAAAGACCAAATTGAGTGTGTAACAACCTTGGTGAAAATTCCATGTAATAAAAGTTAATAAGGAAAAAATAATAACCACGGTTGATGGGACACTTATTTCAAGCTGAATGTTGGGCAAGACATCCTAGTGTGGGTGTTTGTTGGTTTATTATGGCTAAGGAAATTGGCAAAGACAATGGAGACTTTGGAAAGGAAAAAGGAAAATTTGGCATATTTATTTATGAAAAATAATGGAAATTAAGAGAAAAGGAAGGTGAAAGGTTGCAGGTTTCATGTGAGGAGGAAAATGAAGGAAAATAATTGAAAATGAAGAAAATAGATGCCTAATTTATAAAAAGACTTCTAAGGACCATTTGGTACCTTTTGTTAGTTTAGTTTTGGAGCCCTCCCATTATTCTCTCTCTCTCTCACACTCTTGGACACAATTTTATTGGAGCACTTTGGCATTGGATTAAGAAAGGAAAAGAAGGTAAGAGGAAGGAAGGATCAAGCAAGGAAGAGCAGGATCAAGCAACTACAACAAGATTCTTTGCAGGTATTAATTTGCATGTGTGTTTTCCTTGCTAGATTTGGCATGCATGGTATTGTACGTGGTTCTTTTATTCTTATGGCATGGGTTTTTCCAGGGGTGAAAATGGTTTTAGCCTAGCATTGCCATTTTCGGATAGCCATGGTGTGATGGGGTTCTCATGTTTTGGTTGAGCTCGATTGTCAAATGGATTTGAAGTTGAGTGAGGTGGATCTCTGAAAAATAGAACACATGGCCTAGTAACCCCTGAACCGGACTGTGGGTTGCGGTAACGCTGGATTTTATGTTGCCTCAGTGGGCCTAGGAAGCCTCGACTGGTGAATGGTGGGATATACGGTAAAGCCTAAAGGTGGGTGCTCTCCACTAGGCTTAATGATCCTGGGAAGGGATATGCGGTAAATCTTGGAGAGTGGGTCTCAGTTTAGGACCTAGCGATACGATGTGGCTTGCGATAAAACCTGAGAGACTAGGAGATAGGAAAATTCCTCACTGTGTAGGTGGAGAAATACGGTGGCATCCATGCTTGTTTTGGCCTAGTGATCTGGTGGAGATCATGGTAAAACCTATTATTACATGTCTATTGTGTTGGCCTAGTGATCCGAGTTGGATTCTGGTAAAGTCTAGTTTATATTGATGAGGCTGAGGTGATTTATTCTCTAGATGCCCTGGTTGGTTCTTTTGGTTTGAGTCCCACATTCATGCTTGGAATATGGCATGGGGGTGAATGGATAAAGAGAGAATTGGCTACACCATTCTATGATAGGGTGAAATGTGGTAGTCCCATCCCGGGTTGGCTTTTGCATCATTAATATGAGGTTATTTCTCCTTATTAATTCATGAGTATTATGTTGGTTTATATGTGGAATCTATGGTTGATGTATCCATGATATTTATATTGTTATTATGTTGTTTATAAGCATGTTTATGACAAGGATGATGTATGGCTCTCATCATGTTTTGATTTGTAAATAAATGAACAATGTATCTATGACCCAATATATGATAATGCAACTAATGATATAAGGGAACAATGCTTCTTAGCGATTCTCAGATAATATGAGACCCCTATGCTTAGATTTGTTGTTTACTCCTGTAGATTACATATTTGTGACATGTTTGAAGAAATGCCTGCCATGGCTAGTAGGGGTCCAGTCAAGGGCTTATGCAAGAAATTAGACTTGTATCATCATTCCACTCTTATCTTTTTGTTCTAAAGGTGTCATTTAGTTATGGGAAGTGACCTGGGCTTTAGGCCTAAAAAGTGGCTCAAACCCCAGGTACATAAGCACAACATTAGGCCGAAAAGTCCCTAAACGCTAGCATATCATGTTGTGGGAGTGTCCAGAGCCCTCTCGATGCATGTATGCCCATATCAAGGGAGCGTCCGAGAGTTTAATGGTCTAAAACTTTAGTGGGACCCAGGGGCTGGTTACCTGAGAGGATGGGATGGTTCCTGGGAGTCTTGTTGCTGATGTGGAAGGCTTGTATGGTGTGTTTTTGTCAATTCCACTTTCTTAAGGTCATATAGGAGGTTGAACCTAATCACAGTAGCTTCTTGTCACATGTTTACCCCGGTTGGTCGGTTACTCGGGTAGATGTGGGAGGAGGGTGTTACAAAGTGGTGCCTCTGAGGTATCTCAACACATGTTTAGATGCCTTGAAAGAGAGTTTGGTTGCCTTAACCATGGCTTAACTAAACTGGTTAACTGCAAAACACATGTCCGATCATTTCTTCACCAAATACATAAGTGAACCCACAAGTTGTCTATAAATAGTAGCCTCTAATTACCTGCTAGAGGAGTCTCCATGGCTTTTCTGCTCTCCATGTGGAACTTCTTCGATATCTCATTGACATACTTTCCCTAAGAGACAAACAGTTCCCCATATCCTTGCCATACTTACATACCAAGGAATTAATGCATGAGCCCCAGGTCCTTCATCTCGAATTCTCTTGCAAGATCCTCTTTGCAGGATTTTATCAACTTCTCATCGTGTGTTAGAATAAAACACTTGACATGTAATACTATAATCAACGATTTAGCTTCAACCATAATATGGTAAAGGTTCACATATGCTTCACTTTTGGTGAAGCCCAACTCGATGAAATAACCATAAATTCTGGTGTACCAAGCATGGGGTGCTTGTTTTAGTCCATACAATGCTCTCTTGAGTCTGCACACATGTGACTCTCTGTTGAAGGTCTCAAATCCTTCTGGCTGCTCAATATAAATATCTTCCTCAATCATACCATTGAGGAATGTTGTCTTCACATCCATCTAATGTATCTTCCATCACATCTCCTCTAACAGTGCTAGAATAGATTTGATTGAAGAGTACCTTGCTACTGGAGCAAAGGTCTCATCTTAATCAATTCCCTCCACCTTAGAGAATCCTCTAGCCACAAATCTGGCCTTGTGTTTCTCCACACTCCCATATAATGCTTGCTTTACCTTGTAAAGACATTTGGAACTCACCACTGACTTGTCTGCTAGTCTTGGGACCATTTCCCAAACACTATTTCTGATAATTAAGTCATACTTCTCAACCATGGCATCAAGCCATACTGGTTGTTTCACTGCTTTCTCGAATGTGGAGGGCTCAACCTCTACACTCTTGCTCATTAGAGCCATGTAGCCAGTGTACCGATCTGGTGACCTCCTCTTCCTGTGTTGTGATGTGGGTGCTCCCACATTCTCTCTAACATCATGCATCAATTTGTCAGCCTTTGTGGTGTGCTTCCTTCCATCTCTGGAAGTCTTTGCATGAGTGGGTGCTTCCACTCTCTGAGCCTCAGTATGTGGCTTCTCCACATCATCCCAAGGTTCCTCCTTTGGAGCTAAAAGCTCCTCTTCTACGTGTAACTGAAGCTCCCTCTCAAGGGAACATCTCATGGCCTTTTGTTCATCAAACTTCACATATCTACGAACCAATGTTACCCTATTGGATGGAAGGTACACCCGATAGTTGTGAGGTGTATAAGAGTACCCCTCAAATATGCCCAACTCAGCTGTTGGCTTCAAATTTTTCCATGCATCCTTGGTAACATGACAATATACTAATGAAACAAAGTACCTGAAGTGTTCCACATCTGGTTTCTTACGTCAAAAAGCTTCTTCTGGTGTACTCATCCTGAGAATTTGATGAGGGCTTCTATTTTTTAAATAGACAGTTGTGTTGCATGCCCACAAGTGCAATGGTAGGCCTTGATCATGTAACACTCTCAGTGGAGGTCCCGAAATACTTTTGTTCTTCCTTTTAGCCACCCCATTCTGTTGTGGGTCACGAGGTGTTATTAACTCATGTTGAATGCCTTCTGATGCACAAAATTTCTTGAATTCATTTGACACATATTCTCCACCATTATCACTTTTGAGAGCTTTAACTTTCCTGCTAATATCTTTCTCAACAAGTGCTTTAAATTCAGAAAATTTAGTGCATGTCTGGTCTTTCTTCTACATGAAGAAAATCCAACACTAACGAGAAAAACCGTCAACAAATATTACATAATACCTGTGCTTGGTCGTGGATGTTGTCGAGAATGATCCACACACATCTGAGTTGCTTGAGATTCCCATGCTTAACACATATGAGGTAAAATGGGACACTCATGAGTATAATGGCCAAATACTCTGGAACAGGCACAAGGTTTATTCGTATGAAGAGCCTTAATTTTCTTGGGTTGTCTTCTTTGTTGATAGGTTGCGGGATTAGGCTAGTCACCCTGAGGGGCATTAGGTGGTGGAATTTGATTGCCTTAGTTACCCTGAGATGGTTAGTTCCGATTACCATTCCCATTATTCTTTCTCTTGGGTTTGGGGGGATTGGTTGCACTCTATTGAGCATACACTTGACCTTGAGGAGGTGGTTGTTGTTGTGCCAGTGGTGATGGATGCATGGGAGGTTGGGGTGCTAGTTTAAGAGGGGCTGGAGCATTGGGCAGTGTATAAGGATAGAAAGGATTTGTGACAACATTGGGATAACCACGTGGAGAAATAGTTGGCCATGGAATCGACTGATGTAGAGGGAAATATGCATATGACATGATTGAACCTTGCTTAGCGTTTCCATGGGAAGGAGTGGGAGGGGGATAGGTGTAAGTGGAACTACCCCCCTGTGGGTTGACCATAACTCATATGAGGTTGAGAATATAGTGGATGTGAGATATATCCAATGATACAGTCAGCGAAATGAGATACGCCCGATGCATTAGCAGCACCAGGTCGAGGCATATCAGGAAGGACAACATAAACATATACTGATTGAGCATAGATCATTTCATATTTCAGAGCTACTTTGAGTGCTTCTTCCTCAGACTGGGGGAAGTTTGAGGCGACATATTTACTAATGGGTGCCAAAAGTGACCTAAGGAACTAATCCATATAGACATGGTCTTAAAATTCAGAAGCCCTACACATGATCCTCCTTCTACACCATTTTAGAATATGGTCAGATAGGTGGGTGGCATAAGTTTGACGAAAGAGGTCAAGAGTTCACTACCGGTGTCATAACATAGGGGTAACTAGAAGTATGACATAAAATTTTTGGTGAGAGTCATGAAGGTGGAATGGGAGGCATGCGGTTGGTCCACATACCACTTGGTAGTAACTCTAGTAAGGGTGCATTGGAAAATATGAAGACAAATGGAGTCTTTAGTGATGGAACTAGATGAACACCACATATGAAATGAGTGAGCCTAATTTGTGGGATCTTCTCTAGGATTTCCTTCAAATTTGGAGACATAATAGGCCAACTGGGGTCATGGAGAAGAGGATCGTTGATGATTTGGCTAAAATCAGGGAGGCTCAAACCAGTCATATAGGGAAGCAATGGAGGATGAGTGAACATACTTGAGCAGGTTCCACGGGGTTACCTTGGTTACCCGCACCTACATTAGTGCCTGACATGGTGGAGGTACGAGGTTGGGAGGACACAGAATCAAAGGAAAAGCTAGAAGAATCAATAGAACCAGAGTCAGAATGAGGACTCAATGGAGGAATGGGAGGATGAACTCTAACTAGATGGGGAGGAGTAAGATGTCCTAAAGGAAAATGGGCGCAACGACCACGAAGTATCCGCGACAAATGCCTAGGGGGCACAATGATGTAAAGACAAAGATGACTTAATAGAATAAAAGGGGATATTGATAGGAGAAAAAGAGCAAGAAACAACAAACAAACACCTAGTGCAATGGCACCGAGTGTAAACTAACTATATTAATATGTTACTCTAATTCAAGAAAACATGTTCCATCAAAGAAAAATGACCTCTACCATATAGGTGATATAAATACTCAAAGAAGTCCTAAATGTATTGTTACAAATGACCTTCCAAAAGACTTCTTACTTGATGGAATCTGATCCCTGCAAGCAGAGCTATCCAGAAAAAGGTGGGGTAGAGAACCCATTATTGCCCACAACCAGTTCTATAGGGTGTTTTCCTATTATTGATCAGTACGGTTACCTTCGTCCCATGGGGGTGTCGAGTAGTAAAAAGGGTCTTTTTCACCTCTATTTACCCTACATTAATTGTCAATCCAGGAACGATTTGTTATCTCAAAGAGTGTACTCAGTTTGAGGCGGTCATTTGTCAGAGTAATGCTAGTAGTATGGTGTTCTAAATACAAGAGTAAACAGATGCTTGGAATAAAATATACTTGCAAAAAGAAACCTAAGACTCAAATCATGCGTTCAGAAAGCTACAACAATTTATCAGTCAAGGGTACATTAACAGTAACTCTTCCCTCTATAAATTGATGCAATAAAAAAGCACTCAAAAAAGGGATCATCAAATTGGGAACTAGACATCATATGTTGATTTTCACTACGGTCTCAGACCTTCTACACACCAAAGCGATGATAACTTCAAATGACAAGAAATAGAACAACAACTATCTTTACAAACAAGATTGAACATCAAAATCTTAACCTACGGAAAAGAATGCAATAATAATTATAACCTATAGGAATTAAGTAACAACCTTTGAATTGAACATCAAATATAAATGGAACAGTGGACTAACATAAATAACATATAGAACATCAACTTAGATCAAGTATGAATGTATCGCAAACTAGATTAAACACGCAACACACTTAACATTAAAAGGAACAATAATCTGAGCTTCAATATAATAAGCATGAATCACAGCTGTAAAGTAACAGTAATTGCAATCACAACGGAACAACAATCCTGAATGAACAACAATCACAATTTAAGAATAAACCATACAATAGTACTGATTTAGGAATAAACAACAATGTTAATCTGTAATCGAATGACAATCTGTAAGGAACAACAATGTTATATCAATTGTCAAAAGGAACAACAATGCGATATAAAGTTATAATGAATAACATAGAATTCCTGTTGTAGATAATAATATTATTTCGTCAAGTATATATAACAGAGTTGATATGTAAAACAATAAAGCACGTCATATTACTGAATAGAGTAAATGGAAGGGATCAAACCACACATGAATCAGAAATAATGGTACAGTAGCAAGTGATCCACCAGGGCCGGGCCCTTAGCCTCCAGGGACTCACTGCTTAAGGTTACTCCAAAATCAATGATAGAACAACAACTAGATTTATATGTTAAACATCAAATAGAGTTACGGTGAATCTCTGTTCAAAGAGAGTCGATGATCAAAGTTCAAGTAGCAAGAAGAATTTCATAAAAATAACAATTGTTCTCCCCCAAGCTAATAGTGCTACCCCTTCTTATAACAGCCGAACGAAGATATCAACGATACAGAGGATTGTTAAGATAACGATCCCTCAGGATCAAAGGATCCTGAGGGGTTCACCAAACTGTTAGTTCTCAGATATCCTCTTGTTCTTTTGTGCCGATTGGATATCTCCTTTTCCTTTTTCTGGCTATCAAGCTCCAATTTGGATCGCCTTGTTTGAACGCGGTTCCTTGTCAAAGGGACAACAGTTAGCTTGGTATTGTTCTTTCCTTTATGATGGCAGTCTTCCGTTTTCTCCTCTTTCTGCATAAAAAAAGGGTAATTATTAGTGATTTCACGTTACATATAAATCTTATATATTTGATCATATTCTCTTGTCATATACCTAGCTCATGATGTAAAAAGGTTATGAGTTTTGAAGAAAAGATAACAAAGTAAATGAAAATAACATACCTTCTCTAGTGCTAAACACACCCCCCTGCTTACCATTTTTCATGGCCTCATGAAAACATTGTAGTTGACATGCAAGGTGGTGATGGAGTAGGCTGGAGACGGGATCTCATGAGGAGGTCTACAGCCATGATTCCTAGCTAGGTGCTCAAAAAGATGTCCTGTCTGGCCCTTAGGCATTTCGTATAAGGCTTGGTATCTTAGTGCAGGATGCCAAATGACCAGACTTCGGAACCTACAACCTAACCAAGATGGCCCTTCCCTAAAAATAAGATCACCATAGAGGCCCAAGCGATCAACGATTAACTTAAAGTTCTCATAGTTAAACGGTTCCCTGTGTTGGATATTCTGATTAGATGTCTGATATCGGAATTTAGCAGCTGCAATGGCAAGGTTTTTGATGGTAAATACGTATTATGTCCCTTGCCGATTGATTGCTATATGAATAGGTCCTATTGCTTCAATCGCGCCCGAAGTCCTCATTAGGTTCCTATGTTTATTCCATAACTGCAATGGATCTCTAGGCTTAGCTCCCACCCATAAGTATAATCCGTTTTCTTGTCTTTGGAAGGCATTATAGGCTTTAAGCCATTTTATTTGATTAACTCCAAATGAAATAAATGCCTACAGTTCGATATCCCCAATGAAAGGGTTAGGATTCTACTCTGTTTCTTGATCTAACACAAGGTTGTGCAAGTAGAATTCACATAATAATCTCTAAACCTTCACCTCATAGTGCTTACAACAATTTATGAAATCATCAATAGTGTTTATTTCTATAGGGGCTCCTACTTTGACAGCTTTAATTTTCAATTGCAGATATCTTTCCATTAAAAACAAAGCATAATTCTTAGCAGGTGCTCTACATGATAGGACGTCAATATACAAAGAGCATAATGTATCCATTTGTTTGATGACTACATCTAGCCTATGAGTTACCTTTGTGACTCTCTCTTCTTCCTTTCGCCATCCTTCAAAAGCCTGACTTTCGGATAAATTGACATCCCTTAGCTGCTGTTGTAATTCTTCATGCTTTTCTCGAGAGACAGTTTGTTCTGTAAGTTTTTCTACTGCTTGTTGGGCTTGCATCAAACCCTCTCGTAGGGTTACTGTCCTCGGGTCACTATCCCACATAGTAGTTGTAAGCGGGAGGTTCACTTGAATCTTCTTATTGCTTCATTCCGTAGTTATGGTTCGAATTTCCTCAGAGGAATGTGCCCCTGTTTGAATATCTTTGTCACATGCCATTATGTTATCTGTTTGTATTTCGACATGGGTAATAGCCGAATGCTGTTCCTTTTGATTTTGAACAGTAGGCTAGACCTGAGTCCTCTTAACCTTTTTCCTAAGGGGTTTCGCTGGAGTGGTTTCATGCTTTAGCACCAGGGTTCTTTTTGCTCTCTTCCCCATCTTCAGAATCCTAATTTGTTGTTGAAGTCGCGCTATTACATTAAGCAGTCTTTGATGTTCCTTTCATAATATTTTGATTTCTTCCGTTATATTGGAAGGAACAACCGTTCGCTCACTCAGGCCTGGACTTTCTCCTTGACCAATTTCTTGATTTTCCTCTTGGGGTGCTTCCTCATTATTTCGCTGATCGGGTTGTTCGGGGGTAGAAAACTTAGCTTGTTCTGCAATTTCCTGGGTAACTTCTTCTTCCCCCCCTTCTTCTTCATAAAATTCTTCCGGTGTATTCTGACTTGGAACAAATTGTGCTTCTTCTTCATCCTCATCATTTTTCTCTCCAGATGCACTTTCATCATGGCCGAAGTGATTCTCTTTTTCTTCTTCCTCATCACATAACTCTTCGGATGCACTCTTATCATGAACATAGTGCTCCTGTGGTTCTTCTTCAGTGTGGAGGTTTATTGCGATGAGAGGTTGAGTATACTCTCCCATATTGGCCAAAATCTGAGCTAATTCATCTTCTCGCAGTGGATTTTGCAACGGGCTTTCCTCACGTTGCTTTATTTCTTCCTCCGCCCAACCAGATTTCTCGGTCTCTCCCTTTGTTTCTCCCTCATCATTCAATTCCCTTTTGTTCTCTCCTCCTTCCAATTGCGGGGGTTGCTCGTCCCCTGAACCATCTATCTCCATCGGTTGATTGGTCTTCCCTTGGGAATTTTCCAGCCTCCCTCTGATCCATGCCAATCTAATGGATTTCCTTCATTTCAATGGTCTATTCGATGTACTTGCAGCATGCTTTCATTTGGGGGCTAGCAAAGCCAGTCCCCTGTCTCTTGTAAAAATTAGTTCTTCCCAACTGCTCTATTGTTGAGCAAGACTGTAGCTAACTATCAATCGTATCAACCCATGGTGACTTACTACTGATTCTACGTGACGAGATTTCTTCATGCTTCGGGCAACATCATGAAATAAAGAATTTAAAAACGCAGGCAAATTCACAGTGCATTTTTGTTTTAATACAACTAAAAGATTAAGGTGGCGTGGTCTTACCACGTCTTTTCTGCCTTCATAGGTGATGTAATTTTGGATGATCTTTTCCAATTCTTCCCACGGTTCTCCCAAGGCTGCTGGTAGAACTCCCTTTCCACTTTGAGTCAGGTTCTGACCCTCATCTTGGAAGATTTTTATGGCGTCTCACAATCTTACCTTCTTCAGAGTCCACATAAATCCAGTGGTTCTCTATGAATTGATCTTCCTCCCATGCTTAGCACACTGTAAAAACACAGAGACGACAATAGAACAATAGGCTGTTCAAGTTGTTAGCAACCACAGAGAAAATGACGGAACAACAAGCTTGTTCAAATTTCAAATTACTGCTAATTGTTGCAGAGCATAATGCGGAAATAACTTTGAAACAACAAGCCATGCAACTTGGAAAACAATATACCGTTAAGCCTTGCTATTCCCAAGTAAAAATTTTCCAAATGATAAACTGGCACGTATGCCAATGAATTATGAGGTCACCTGCTCCCCCCCTATAATGTGATAGGCCGTCCTTGGCCGTCAAATGAGGGAGCGACGTGCTGGATTGACATGGTACAGAGTCAGAGAGGAACAATGTATACTGAGATGCCATGTTTACAAGAACGAGCAGATTCCAAAATCGAGGTATATAATAGAGTCGCTTAATAAATAAGAGAATGTCGTGATATGATGCGATATTTGGAGGATAGGACAACTGACGTGCACAAAAAGTTCAATGCAGTCACGATCAACTTTTTCTGTCATGATTGATTGTAATAGATTTCATGTATGAAAGGTTTGGAGGAATTATGTTATAATCTTATTTGCTCCATTACAAAGGTAGAAGAAGGGATTCATAACTGTTATTGGTGTATAAAGAATGTGACTTCAATACCATCAACATAGCTCTATTTCCCACAGGTGTCCATAACCTTGACAAAGTTGTTTATTTCACCCATGGAACCATGATCCTTTGTGTATGCTTAGGAAAGTGCTGTGGAATGTTAAAATGGAGGCCATTATGCTGGCTTGGTAACCAAATAAATCATAATGTCATTCACTAGGAAGGAGTGAAGGTGGGCAGACTGGCTCGTGATGAGACCTCCTGTTTCAAGGAATTTTTATTTTTTATGATGTGCCTCTTGGATCATATCCTTGGTGTGGTGGCCATAGTGGGAATGCCATTTCACTTTCTTCCTTATGATCATGGTAGGTTGGCTCTCAATGAGACCCCCTATCCTTCATTTGACAAACCATGTTAGCAAATTATATAAACATTTTTTTTTCTTTTTATAAAGTACTTTTCCTATTTATACACGAAGGGTGGTTCAACACTCCTTAAGAGTAGGGATGGTGGAAGAAGTCTTAACATCTCAATAGAAAAGTATGTCCTTTGTTCTTATTCCTTAATAATGATCAAAGAGGATTATGGGATTTTAGAAGGAACCATCATGATAAAGATAATCAATCATATCGGTATTAGTAGAATAGTGACAACAAGATGATCAATATTTGTGTCATTTCCTCTTTTCTCTTATCAATTCAGAGCAATGTCTCATAAAGATAGCGGCTTTTATATAATTTGCTCATTTCAGTATCCTCTAGTTCTTATATTCATTGCATAGTTGTATAGTTGTGTTTCAGAAGTGATCCAAATGATAAAACACACAAAGAAGAAAAATATAAAACAAGAACTGTGCACAAAATCATAAGCAAAAAGAAAGAAAAACTCGAAATTGCTGTGTATTAAGAAGAAGAACAACAAAGAAAACAAGCGCAAGCAAAACAATGCGAAAACGCTGTCTTTTCGGAAAAGGAACAACAAAAAACACAAATGTTGTTCCTTCGAAAAAAGGAACAACAGAAAACAAAAATTTTGTTCCTTTGGGAAAAGGAACAACAGAAAACAAAAATGTGCTGTAAAAAAGAACAAAAAAAAAAATGTTGTTCCTTCGGGAAAAGGAACAACATAAAATGAAAATGATGTTCCTTCGGAAAAAGGAACAACAGAAAAAGAAAATGCTGTTCCTTTGGGAAAAGGAACAGCAGAAAATGAAAATGTGCCATTCCTTTGGAAAAAGGAACAACAGAAAACAAAAATGCACCGTTCCTTCGGAAAAAGGAACAACAGGAAACGAAAATGTTGTTCCTTCGGAACAAGGAACAACAAAAACCGAAAATATTGTTCCTTCGGGAAAAGGAACAAAAGAAAACAAAAAATGTTGTTCCTTTGGAAAAAGGAACAACAGAAAAATGAAAATGTTGTTCCTTTGGGAAAAGGAATAGTAGAAAATGAAAAATGCTTTTCCTTCGGAAAAAGGAACAGTAGAAAACGAAAATGTTGTTCCTTTGGAAAAAAGGAACATTAGAAAACGAAAATGTTGAGGTAGGTTTGTGATACAACCGAAGATGGTGCCAATTTGCAAGTAATGGTGTCCTTGCATTGTCAATGGTTACCAAATTTACAGTCCCATTGTCAAAGACTGCATCTACCTCATAAGGACCTAGCCATCTAGTGCAGAGCTTACCCTTGAAGTCTTTAAACCTTGAGTCGTATAAGAAAGCCCAATCTCCTTTCTAGAACTCCTTCTTCTTTATAAATCTGTTGTGCCACTTAGCTCTCTACTGCTGGATAATCTTTGTTTGCTGGATAGCAGCCAACCGTTTCTCCTCTAATTCATTGAGATGGTTCAATCTCTGCCTTTGTGCTAGAGCCAAATCCAAATTGACTTGCAATGTTGTCCTTAGTGTTTTGATTTCAAATTCAATGGGGAATAAAGGGTTCTTGCCAACACAAGTTCATATGGTGAGAATCCAATGGTGTTCCTCCATGTAGTCCTGTATGCCCATAACACTTCTGGAAGTTTGTCAGCCCAATTTCTTTGATGATTGGCCACAATCTTAGTAAGGATTCCCTCAATGACTTTATTAATGCTTTCTACCAAGCCATTCGCCTGTGGATGGTAAGTTGTTGCGATTTTGTGATGGATTTTATATTTTACGACCAACTCCCAGATCTTATGAGATGCGAACTACGGTCCTCCATCTGTGACTATCTCTCTGGGTATGCCAAACTGGATGAAGATGCCTTGAAACAGAAAGTCTGACACAACCCGCTCTATGGATCTAGCTAGTGCCTTCGCCTTGACCCATTTCATAACATAGTTAGTACAGACCAAGATGTAGGATCTCTGTTTAGATGAAGGATTGATTGGTCCTACAAAATCTAGAGCCCACTTCTCAAAAGGTTCTATGACGATCTGGGGCTGTAATGACATCTCGTCTGATTGCAGTGGTTGGCCCATCCATTGACAACTATTACATCCCTTTACAAACTTCTTGGAATCCTCAAATATTGTTGGCTAGTAGTACCCCATTGAAAGGACTTTGTATCCTGTCTATTTGTCTTCGAAGTGTCCTCCGCAAGGTTCCTCACGGCAGGCTTTGAGGATATCAAAGACCTCGTCCTCACTAACACAACATATGATATGGAAATAAGGTCTAGTGTGATAGAGGTTCCCATCTATCCAGGTATATGCAGCACTTTGTTGTATGATTTTCTTTTTATCCTTGGAGGACAAATACTAGGGAAACTTCCCTACAACAAGATAATTGGCTATATCTGCATACGAAGGTGAGTAAGTAGAAATAGAAAAAATATATTCATCAGGGAAAGAATCTTCAGTAGGAGTGAAACTGTCATCAATAGTTAGCCTAGAAATAAAGTCAGCTACTACATTGTCTTTTCCAGGCTTATCTACAATAGTGATATCAAATTCTTGTAACAACAATAACCAGCATGTAATCCTACCATTTGTAATTAGCTTATTCATTAAAAAATGGATGGCAGAATGGTCAGTGTGTACAAATACTTGATGTCTGGTGATGTAATGCCATAATTATTGATGGCGTGCACAACTGCTAAGAACTCCTTCTCAGTCACCATGTAGTTGAGCTCAACTGGAGTTAGATTTTTACTTATGTAGTAAATAGCGTAAGGTTTATTATCCTCCAGTTGGCCCAAAACAACACCTACAACAATAACCAATGCATCCGTAGATATGTGAAACAACAGTTCCCAATTAGGTCCTCGCAAGATGGAGCTGCTGATACACAACATTTTAGCTTTAAGAAGGCTTGCTCACACTTCCATGTCCACAAGAAATAAACATCCTTCATGAGTAAGGAAAATAATGGCGATGCAATTCTTGAATTTTTTTCTATAAATCTTCTGTAATCCATGCATGCCCCAAGAAACTATGTACCTCTTTCTGCGTTTGGGGGTTGGAATTCTTGGAATTACCTCTATTTTTGTAGGGTCTACCTTGATTCCGTCAGTAGAAATGTATTGTCCAAGCATGATCCCTTCAGTCATCATCATGTGACATTTCTCAGTGCTCAAGACAACATTAGTCTGTGCACATCGCTCTAGCACTCTTTCCAGATTGACTAATGTTGTTTCAAAAGAATCTCCATAAGGTGTGAAATCATCCATGAATATTTCCAGGCAGTCATTCAATAAGTCAAGAAAAATTCCCAGTATTTCCCTTTGAAAGGTTGCTGGTGCATTATAGAGCCCAAAAGGTAGCACTCTGTATGCGTAGGTTCCCCAAGGAAAAGTATAGGTCGTTTTATCCTGGTCTTCCGCGACATTATGTATCCGATTGTAGCCACTAACTCCATCCAAAAATGACAAGTATTTCTTTTCGGAGAGAGTATCAAGGAATTGATATACAAATAGTAATGGAAAACGGTCCTTCTGAGTGGCCTTGTTGAGTTCTCTATAATCAACACAGACTCTCCACTTGCCATTCTTTTCAGGAATGATGACAAGCGGTGACACCCATTGACTGTCAGATATTGGATAAATGAAATTAGCACTCAGGAGTTTCTGTAGTTCTTCTTTCACCACTTCCTTTAGTGTAGGGTTCATGCAGCACTGTGGCTATCTAACTGGTTTGCAGCCATCCTTCAAATAAATACGGTGAGTTCATAAGTTAGGCTGGATCCCTTTCATATCTGTACAATCCCATGCAAATGCCTTTTTATACTTCTGTAATAGCTGTAACAGTTGTTGATTCTGTTCAACAGTCAAATTGGGATTAACATTCAAAAAATTTCCAGATTCAATCTCAATTGGGCTGCTAGCGATATTTGGAGTAGTTCTCATTTATTCAAAATCTATAGCTTCCACCTCTTCCTCCTCATTTGCATTTTTAATAGAAGCAATAGAAAGTGAATTACTAATAAAACCATTAATAACATCATCTTCTATCTCGTCTTTGAAATGTTGGGCTTTCCACAGAGTGAGGAGTGGTAGGGAAAGATCTAACTCAGGCTCAAACTCATCCCACCAAGGGTTGTACACATCCACTTTTGGTTTTGGGGGATAAAGATTAAGGTTCTGGGTTGCCTGGCCATCTGAGATCACCATGGATCCCATCCTACAGCCTATGAATGCATCTGTAGTGGCTAGCCAAGGTCTCCCTAAGATCAAAGGATGCCCCCCAAATTGGATTTGGGTTGTATAATAAGGAAATCAACTAGGTATCTCCAGGAAGTTATCGTAATCCCTATATTTTCTAACATCCCCTCAGGTTTAACACAGGATCTGTCTGCCAATTCCAGCACAGTAGGAGTGTGTCCAAGTCCCTATAGCGCGAGAGTGATAAAGAGATCTTTCATCATTACATTAATGGCAGCCCCAAGATCAATCAATGCATTGGAAATGGGATGATCATTAATGTAAACAATGCTTGTGGGATTTTCTGGATCATGGTACTTATTAAGGAGAGGCTAAGGAGACATTAATTCAGATAGCTTTCCCATCACATGTATGGTGGCAGGGTCTTTAGGCTTCCTCCCAGGCTTCTTGATGCACAAATCTCTCACTGTCTTGGCATATATGGGTACTTCCTTAAGGGCTTGCAATAAAGGAATTTGTACATACAAATTTTGCAACTCCCTAAGGAAATCAGATTCAGGCTGTGAAGTCATCCTAGGTTCAGCCAGTCTCTGAGGGTACGGGGGGTCTTGTGTAACAACAGTTGAATCTACTGTTACAGGTGTATCAACGTTCCTCGAATTAGCTGTTACAGATGTAATAGTTCTTCATGGGTCGGCTATTACAGATGTAACAACTTCCTCTGTATCAGCTATTGTAGATGCAGTAGCCGCCTCAGAGCCTTCGGCTTCTCCTCTGGATGGTTCACAGTCCTCCTCTGTAACGATAGGGGAGTGACTGGGGTTAATTACTGTGCCCAATCACAATTGTATTTCATTAAGTTCCACGGGGGTAATAAAGTAGGTTTGGAAGGTTGTAGGAGCCTCTATGCCTTGAGCTGCTTTATTGTTTGGGTCTGGGTTAGGTTGCACAGGTAGTTGGAGCCGCACAGGTGGTGGAGGAGTAGGAGCTTGGAAAATAGGTAACTGCAACTATTGCTGCATGGGTGGTGTTGGCAAAGCTAAATTATGGGCATTTCCTTTCCAGTTATGGTTCTAAGGGTATGGTTGGGATTGAGGATATTGAATAGGAGGAGATGGAGACCATTGGTTCTAGGGTGAAGGGAATTGAGCTGAAGGAGGGGCAGAATATTGCCATGGATATGGTTGGTTATTATATGCATTGTTCCATGAATTGAAAGAGGAAATGTCTTGAGACATACCTGGAGGTCGTGGTTGCCATGGCCTCCTTGGTGTGATGAAGTAAGAGGACTGCACCTCTTCACTTGATTCTTTGAGTACTACCTTTAGTCTAGGAAGCTCTAGACACTTCTCTATCGAATGCTCCAGCTCGCAGATGTTACACAGGCTGATGCTATTTAATTTGCATTCCCTGTGAGGATGTTTCTTCCAACAAGTCGAACAGAACATGGCTAGGGGTGTATCAACTTCTTCTTGTGTATTTTTGATCTGTGCTGCTGTTATATGGGCCGAGAGAGTACCGAGGATATCGGTCTTGAAATTTTCGAATAAATTTTTGATCTCCGCTCCAGTTACTCCTCTGCCTACAGATTTTTGTATGCGAACAGAGGCATCCCAAATTGTACTTCTTCCAAATCCTCGGGAGCATTGTAGGCAGAGCTTTATAATTTCAGTGAATGGCTCTTATGATATATCCCCTTTTCCTAATAGGTTTAAGGTGTCAAGGCAGTCATCCCTCATTCCTCTGATGAATATGGTCTTCAATATTTCCGGGTCTAAATTGCAGTGTTTAGACCTTTGCAGATTGTAGTGGAACCGTTCCACATAATCTTCCAGGATTTCTTCCTCCTTTTTGTCATTCTACATATCTCTTCCCTTAAGTCCCTGGCCCTACAATAGTCCTGGTACTTTGACAAGAACGTCTCCTTCATAGCATTCCACATTGAAATGGAAGTGGGACCCAATCCCATGAACCATCTCAAGGCTGCTCCTTTTAAGGTAGCAGGAAGTAGATTTAGCTTCTAAGCATCTGCTATATAATCATAACTTATACATAGGACATAAAACTTGAACAGAAATGTTCCTGGATCTTCCACAGTCATTCCCTGAAAGGATGGTAAGGATGATAGAGAAATGTTTTTCATAGGAGATTCACCTTCGATATTCCCGATTGGGAACTCAAAGGTGGTGGTAGTGGTGTTTGTTTTAGCATTGTTATCATTGTTGTCTCCCATGATGAATTCTTCTAACCCTTCCTGTAGCGGACGCTCTTCGAGTTGTGTTTGTGATGGCCCTGTAGATGTGATTAATGGCTTAGATACCACTAGGGTTGACTGTTTCACCGCACTACCTGTATTCGGATATTGATAAATCTGTTAGACTCCGTCTCATGTCAGAGATTGATTCTTCTTCAAAACCCTGTTTTGAAGAAGAAATCATTAATATGTTGCTTTTTTAGATTATGTAACTTGTTCTTTAGCTCTTCAAAAGGCAGCAACGACTTCAAGCTCCTATCTCTGTAAAAGCACAAAGTAAACAAAGCATACATTAGACTCTACTGTTGATGAATTTGGTCAAGTTTTATCTTCATATGGTTTCAACTATCATGGCACAGTGGTCCTCTACAGAGCTTACTTGTGAAATATTCATTGGTCCAGTTTACTATCAACGACTTCGTCATATGGTTTCAGATAAATTTCAGGAAAGGTAAAGTACATGCCTATGCAGCCAATGGAAGACGGCTGGTTGGGGGTACATTTTATCTTGATTATCCAAGTGTTGGGGCAACATAAACTCTAATGATGGCTGCTTCACTGGCAGATGGAAAGACAATACTTTCAAATGTAGCTTTGAAACAAGCACTCTAGTTATTAAGGGCATGAAAAAGCTTCATGGCGTCAGTTTCACTATTATACCTGATCGCATAGAAGCTGGTACATTTTTTTTTATTGCTGCTGCTACGACTCGCTCATCGATTTCAATCTCCCCTGTTGTCCCAAAGCATTTAACATCACTGATAAGCAAGCTCGAATACATTGGATGCATAATCCAACTCAGAGGGCCTGATGGCTTACGGATTTTTCCATCTGAGTTCCTGAGAGGCGTGGATATGTCAACACTTCCATACCCTGGGTTTCCTACTGATTTGTAGCCTCAGTTGATGACATTATTGACTACGTGCAATGGTCAAAGCGTTGTCGAAGAAACAATTTTTTGAAGGGCGAATGAGACATGTTGAAGAACTGCAGAAGCTTGGAGCTTAAATTAGGGTCAGCAAAAATATTGCGATTATGAGTGGGAAAGATCAAGGGAGTTCATTATATGGTGTTCCAGTGGAAGCTACTGATCTTAGAGCTGGTACAACACTGATTTTGGCTGGCATGGCTGCTGATGGCACTACACAGATTGATGGAGAAAATCATATTGATAGAGGCTATGAAAATATTGATGTTGGATTTTGTTGTCCTTGACTAACCAGAAACAACCATTATAACCGGTCTCGGCCTTGACAAAACTGTGAAAATGTTTCTTTCTCATGGAGCGAATCCTTTGACAATCAATGATAATTGCCAGACACACCTCTTGACATGGCAAGAAGTAAAGACCAAGTCACCGTGGTTCGGATAATTGAGGGATGGATTTCTCTCTTTTCTGATATGATTCGAGAACTTTCTGGACCTGGCTTCTTGGAAACATTAGCACCTCAGTGGCT
Organism: Pinus taeda; assembly: GCA_000404065.3. Lineage (NCBI taxonomy): Eukaryota > Viridiplantae > Streptophyta > Pinopsida > Pinales > Pinaceae > Pinus > Pinus taeda. The sequence goes on from APFE030877852.1 coordinate 112,224, forward strand.
ATCAAAAAATCTGGGCCGTGGTGTTACCTTGTTGTCCAGCGACCCTGATCATCTTGGGAGGACCTCCTTTGTAGCCAAATCTACCTACAACACCAACATAATTGCGTTGGAATCCTTTCAACATTCCAGATACGAAAAACAAATTTCATTGATCGATTGTTTACTGTAAGTCGAGCTGGTAGTTCATTCCTTCGGCATGGTTTTGCAGTGCACATGTATGTCGCAATTGCATCTATGGAAGGCTGTGCATTTGTTAATGCTGATGGGGACTTTTTAATAGTTCCACAACAAGGTAAGGCCTTCCATTTCCCTGATGAGATCATCAAGAGCACGCTGTAATCGAGATGGACGCCTAGGTATGATAGCATTTGATCTATCCTCGACAGAAGCCTCAATCTCATTTATGTGCCTCCTTATAACGGACTCGGGAAGAATTTTGCGCTCAAGCCAAAGCCTCAAAACCTTTAAACATTGTCTGTGATTTTCATGCGCTAGACTTCCAGGAGGAGCAGCAGCACTCAATAGCCGCGGAAATGCAGATTGGACAGCAGATGGACACATATCTCCAGCAATTCCTTTCTGTCCATGCGAACATTGTATGATAGAATCAACCAAAAAGAAAAGGTCCACCTGTCGATAATAACTTGGTTCACTTTCCAAATGCCAAGATCATGGCAACAAATGGTTGAGCGTATTGGCATATGGCTTTCACAACGCCAAGTCAAGATACGCCTAAAACAGAACGAAAACATCTGTCACAGTGGAAAACAAGGTCAATCTGCCTATTTTGATCCTCAGCCCTGATTCTATGGGATCTGAGCACCAGTTATGCCTCGTAATTAGCCAAATCATCAGCAGATTTAGAGGAACGCTGTATTATTTTAGGATAGAATGTAACGCTCCTTTCTATGATTGTAAATTGCAGTTCAAACAACGCCCTGATTATGGGTTCGATCTGTTTTCCCCTTAGTGGTATTATATTTATTGTATTAAAATTTCATTAGGAGAGTTAGTGAGGGGAGATTTTCTTAGTGCTGGAGGAGAACTGAGCTCCATTGTACAGTCTTTGACAGAGGGATTTTTAATGAAAATTTCACAGCTCTGATTTTTGAGATTCATGTGGTATGTTAATTTAGCATAAGTTTTCCCTTTGTCTCATATGTAAAATGTTATGTTTCATTCACCTCATGATCATTTCTAATTGAGCAAATGAAGTGTTTAGGTAGAATTCATAGTATTATATGCTCTGCCTATAAGTTTGTTCAATTCAATGTTTTCTTCTGTTTGACAAGGATTCAAAGTTATTGTTTGCCCTTGTCAGCTCCTCACTAGTCTTGCCATCCCATTTAAAATCTAGATTTGATGCTAAATTCCTTGCCTACCTTGCCTCAGTCGTCAACCTGTGTTGTTCATTATATTTTTCTGTTTGAAGCTGTGATTTTGCCCAAGCAGCCCAGAAAAACCCAAAAATCTTTAAATCAACCCCCCTTATCAATTTACTAGCCTAATATCTTTGATCCTAATTGGTCAGCTTATCATATTGAAAGATCTACTGAAATCTGACCCAAGAGAGCCTTCTCATACCTCATAGGGCTAGCTACGAGGTGAAATGGTTTGATGTAGCCTTGAGAGTTTGTCTATCTCAGCCTAGGTGAATTCCAAGCGCTAA
>APFE030877852.1:115760-153156 GCA_000404065.3 Pinus taeda
AAAAACCCCAAAAAAAACCCCCAAATCAACTTTCAAATCAGTTTACTAGCCTAATATCTGTGTTACCTTGATTGGTCATCTCTTCCCATTGAAAATTTAACGAGATTGACTGGAGAGAGCCTTCTCATACCCCGTAGGGCTAGCTACGAGGTGAAATGGTTTGATGTGGCCTTGAAGGTTTGCCTTTCTCAGCCTGAGGTGAAATCTCAAGCGCTAACAAAATCAACAGGTGCTTTTCCACCTCAGGTGTCTGATGTTCGCCCTTGGTTTCCGCTTGACCCTCGGTCCTCAAATTCTGGCTACTAACTTCCCCTTCTTGTTCATAAATCAAATCATTGATCTTGAGGGTATGCGTGCTAGCCTTAGAATGATACGGTCCTGAGATGGAGGGATTGGAGGTTTCTGCTTTCGCTATGGGAGTAACAACCTTATGCGACCCTGTTTTCCTTGCATTCCTTTGAGAGTTGGATTGTTCTTTTTCCGCCTTGGAGATTAATTCTTGGATAAATGTATTCCTTCCGAAATATTCATCCTTCGTTTCCTTTTTATGACCCATCGTTCCTATGACTTATTAGAGTGGGGGTGATTTGAGTGTCTCTATAAGTCCTACAAATGCAGACATGGACCCTATGTGTATTAAATCACACTCTAAGTGCCTTAGTCTTCGACAGTGGTGAGCTCACCCAAGTATGTTAGAGCGATGCACAGGTTCTTACCTCTCGTCTTACCACCCAGTGACTGAAGAGCTGAAGAGACACTAATGAAAGCATCAAAATGTCCTAAGTGTCTTAGTGATCACAATGGTGAGCCCACCCAGGTATGTTAGAGAGATGCACAGGTTCTTAACTCTCATCTTACCGCCCAAGAACTGTGGACTAGGAGCACTTTATATCAAACAAACAACTTGGTTGACTGTATCGTCAACTTGCCATCCTTGGAAACAACGCCAAAATGTAGTGTTGTTTTAATCAATCTTAATTGAATCAGACTGCAACATTAATTATCAACCCAGGGTAGGTCTTGCTGTTTCAATGGAGTTCGCACTGTCTGTGCCAATACACTCCAGCCAAGCATAAGAAAATGTAGAAAAACTGTAAACGATATTGCTGATCTAAATTGCTGAATCAAACCATATGTGTAGATAGAAAAAACACTCTACAGAATTAAATCACAACTCGCAGCTATTGAAGTAAAGGCGCGCCACACAAGCACTAACATTTATTCGAGCTGGTTACTATTACTTTGTTGATTAACTCTGTGTAACAACATAAGATAAATATAAACAACAACAAATGCAATCCATGATTTGTACAACAACAGTGAGAAACCATAAATCAATGAACTAAACTGAAATGTACACTACCTAATCACTGGAATCCCTGCCAAAGAGGAGGGCCCTTCCTCCTTAGCAGGGCACAGGAAGAACACAAAAAGTGATTAACGAATCAATTGGAAAGTAACAACATCACCATGCCAATTGATATTGAATAAGTTCAAGATCACAGAAATAGAGTAACGATACTCTTCTATATGTTGTTTGCTAATACATAAAAAGTTGAGTCCTTTATAATTATTACAACCCAAAAATTAGAAATCAGATCAGTCATGAGAATCTCTTGATTCTCATGCTGATAAAAAATAAAGAAGTTACAACTTATTACTAAATAAATATACATCGGTTGCAACTGCTTGAGTCTTGTTGCTTCAAAAATAAACAATCCTACTGCCGACAACTATTATGTGGAATAGTACCCACATTTCCAGCTTCGGTGCAACAACATTGAGAAAATGGTGGTTCGGGATGACGCGACATAACTGACGACAACACTGTTGATGTGACAGAGGATCCATGCGAGGTGCAACAACATTCGATGTGTAACAACAACCTATAACAACATCCAATGTGTAACAACAACCTGTAACAACATCCAATGTGTAACAACAACAATCTGTAACAAAACCTAGTACATAGCAGCGGTCTGTAACAACACTCAGGGTATAACAACGAACCGTTCTACCCTTTCTTGCAGTTAATCCCTGCGCCTATCTGCTTCATAGCTTCATTCGCACGAGCCAACACCTAAAAAAGATGAACTTACCAAAATACTCCTTCAATGCTCTCCTAGTTAGCCACAAAAAGGAATAAAGCCTCGTATTATTCAGTAAAATACAACAAAGTAACATTACAGTAAAATAGATTAAAAAGGTAAGAAAACATAGAGTTTGGTCATATAAGGGCACAAGCTTGGAGGACAGAAAGGTCAAAGCAGGGGAAAGAATGTGCAGAAAATAGGTAAAAACCACACCCAACAGAATGCAGGTAAACACTGTTTACCTGTCCAACAAAAATGTATTATCTAATGTAGATGGGTGTGACAATTTATTGATATAAAGGAGTTTATAATATCAAACAGTTTTATAATCTAATCTCTAATATTGTTTATAACTTCACAGGGGATTTCATATGGACTAATATTCAGTTTGATCTTACATAGATTTCTCCATAAATACATGAATAAAAACATAATGAAATGAACACAAAAGAAAAACTGATGAGGGTACAAACTATTTAAGGCAAATCCAGAATACTTTCATTAATTTGAAGCAAATATCCAACTTGATTACAATTCTTCTTTGAAAGCTCATCCAAGGGTTCAACCCTTAATAACTCGAAGGAAGAGTTATTTATAAAAAATGAAAGATCTTATAGAGACCTCTTTAACAAAAATATAAAAATAGTAAAAAACTATCGGAATCCTAAAATTGCTGAGTGCTGACACTATCTTTAAGGAATTTGTCGATGATCTAGTCCCCAAAAAGTGCTGCCTAGCTGTCTATCAGTTGGTGATGAAAGTTACTCGATAATTTCACATAAGTGATCCCACATATCTTCATTTGGTATAGAGATATTAACCAATTTTCTGTAGACTTCATCAACCTCAATATACTTTTTAAAAGTAGGCTTATTAACAAAGATGTGCTTGATTTCATGCTTTCTTATTAAATCTAAATCAAAAGCTTCTAATATTTCCTTCCCCGTAAGGTGACCCTTTATACCTGCAAATCTAGCTTTATCAATTGCAATTGCATAAAGCTTTTGAAAATATTCCTCCAAACTAATCAACCCATCATTTGGTGCCACTAATCTTGGTAGTCCTCTCTGGTTGAGTAAGTTAAACTTGAAATGAAACCTTTGGAAAACAGTTTCCAAGACTTGGCACTTGGTCTTCAACTGAGTCATGAGATTCTTTTTCTGCAAAACCTTCTTAATCTCCAAAATAGTTTCTGTTTTGTCCAAAATCTGAATCTTCTCTAACTCAGCTCTAGTTTTTGAATTGAGAACTTTAATCATGTCTATGGCTTCACTTGATTTATCCTTAAGAAGTTCTCTAACTTCTTCAATAACTGCCTCACACCTATTTATGAGTTCTTCCCGTTTAAAGATAATCTGTATGGAGGGCAAAATTTCAGTTATAGCTTGACTGATGTCTGCCCAAATATTTTCCTTGGCTTGGGCCAAGGTCTAAGCCATTAATGACTCATTTTTCAACTATTCTATCCTTCAGGTAAATCTATGGGTCTTATGCAGCTCTTCAACATAAAGAGTGTCATTTTTAATCTTCTGAGTCTCCAGATTCTTAAATTTCTCGTGAAGCTTTTCATTCTCTTGTCTCTAGAGAGACAACTCCTATATGACTTTGTTTAAATCTCTTGCTATTGATGTAGAATTTACTGATGCCGATGTCGATTCCCCTGTTGTCCTTGACACTATAATAGATATAGCTATAATTGGAGCTATGGCTACTTGAGAAGATTCCTCTTTTTCTTTAAGCAATTTCTCAATTTGCTCTTCCATTCTCTTTATCTATACATTTTTCTCAATGATCAACTTGAGCATTTCTTCTTTGTGCTGCTCACTATCTGCTATCTCCTTGGTTTGAGGATCCTCCGTAGAAGGTAGTTTAAGTTGCTTCCTTAATTCTACAATGTCTGCATTCTTCTTTTTAATAATGTCCTCTACAGCTTTAACATCAGTGGAGTCATACCCAACTTTGATCACTAAGTCTTCTAATGATTTTACCCTGTTATCCTTTACCAAAGAGGATATATTTTCTATCTTTAATTGTGAATATACATTTGAAAGAGATGTCCTTAGTTTTGATAATTTCATAGCAGTGTTAGTCATGGTTGAGAAAAGAAACTCACCAGATTGCCTATGCATGTCCATCTGGTTGATTGGATGTACATGGTTGGCATCAAACGAAAATACAGTCTTCTTATAATCTGAATAAGATTTTGGAAAAGGCACTTGGGCTTGTAGGAATGCCATTTGCATTCTTCCTTTTTCACTGTCAAAAGTTGTCAATAACTTGTGTTGTGAAGTTGATGTCTGTTTCCAAAACTAAGCATAGAGATTTTCCTTTAAAGATTCATTATTTTGTTTAATTTCAAGGAAATTAGTGAAGATTTTTGGCTCCTCTTTCTCATTTACTCCTGTAAACTAGGTGATCTCCAACAAATTCTGTGAAACTAAAGAAGAGGATGGAATGGTGATTACAGTTTCTTCTATCCTTGTAGAAACCTATGAATAATCCAAATTAATGATTATAGGCTCTTTCTAACTTAGCGCAGTAGTGCCTTTGGAGTCAGTCCTTGATTTCTTCTGATAGATAATGAATTCTTTTTCACCTTTTGCTGATGATGAATATTCTTCTCCGGGCCTCTTGTCCTGCCTACTTTGAGAAGTGGGAGTTTGGAGGGTAGAAGGAGGTAAAGTCTGTTCTTCTACTTCTTGAAGTGTATTCTCTTCCCGTTGTTCTTGATTTCTGCACTTTTCAATCTCTGGTCTAGGAGTATGACTGTAAGGTGTGGTTTTGAGTTCCACCCTTAAATTGGAGATTATACTAAATGGGTCATAAGACCATGTGAAACTTGGTTGGAATCCCATTTGTTTGAGGATTGAATCTGCTTCAATACCTACTAATCTGGTATTGCAAATAAATGATCCTACTTGTGACTTGATTTTGAACTGAGATTTCCTCTTCCCTAAAATGAAATGTAGTTAATCCATATTAATCATTTTCCTAATATATTCCAAAGAGAAAATTCTCATTGGAACATATTTGGGCAATTTGTATGGAGCTAGTTCATAGCCATATACTCTAATCTCTGTATACTTATGGTAAAGATACCAATTCCTTGTCTTGGCTTGGTCACTGAGATGCAGGATCTTTTTGATTTCTGGACTGATCTTGGGCTCGATCTGGTTGCTAAGAATCTGTGCAATTGGATGAATAAAACAATCAATGAAATCTGAAAACTTGGACTCAATTGAGTTCCTCCTAATCAATGAATTCCACTGTGTGATTGGTTGAATCACTTGTTGATCATCTTGCTTGTGTAAAATTATAGGCAACCCGTCTCCTTATTGAAAACATATCATATGCACTAGCACAAAGGAATATTTAAATACTCCTTCAGTAGTATTTTTCATCAATTGTTCATGCACACTTTCGACCAAAATTTGGCTGTAATCATACATGAGAGTAGTTTTGTTTTCTTTGGAGAAGATGGATAGATAAACTAGAATAGATTCATCTACCCATTGATCTGTTTGGTAAACTAACAAGCAATAAATTAAGGAAATGATGTCTTTAGCTCTCTTAGGGAGCATAGATGCTGGATAAGGAGGTTTGTTTTTAGGAAGTTCAACATCTTCTGGAAGAAAGATCTTGTCATATCTCTAAGATAATAATGGTCAGCTATTATGCCAGAGCATCTAAGATAAATGTTTTGGGGGTTTTGTTTTAATTTGGGAGACCAATGGATGAAACAGATATAGAACTGATGTGCCTAACCTCTTGAATAATATCAATATCTCAACAGAGGGCTGCTATAAATATTTACACAGTGAAAAAGCTTTTATGATGATGAGCATAAACAAAAAAGTAATATGATTGCCACAATTTTCAAATTGAAAGCTAGATAATCATAAGTATGAAAACCTTTAAACTATGTTTAAAGGTTTGAGAAAATACACATGAGCTTACAAAAGATGCCGATGATTTATTAATTTGAGGTAATTAATTAAACAAACAATCCATTAATTCATTCTCTTTATATATTATCACTTCAAAAAGCTTATAGGAATAGATTGAAATACAATTATTCCTACCTAGTTATCTCTGCAAGACACAAGTATATGAAGAAAAAACATAATGAATGACACTGGAAAAACTTACAGCAAATGAAAACTGTGTAAAATAAAATTCAGAATCCTTCTCTTCATATTAATGATCCATAAAGACTAATTACATCAGATGTCTAGAAATGATTCTTTAAGGGTGAAACCCTTAATAACTCGTGGAGAGAGTTATTTATACAACAGTAGGACAAAAAATATCCTGAACTGCTTTTACAAATATAGATTATTTACACAATAAAAAATAAAATTGTCTAATGATCTGACACTATTTTGGTGTTGTGCTCTTTGATGACTATTACTGAAAAAGTTGAAAAGTGGTTGAAGCTGGCTGAGTGTTCCCTCAAAAACTGAATGTTGTTCAATTATCCTTAATTAAGTAATTCTTCCCAGCGTTTCTTATATGGGATAGAAATTTTTGTTACCCTCCTGTAGATTTCATCCATCTTGGTGTATTTAGTAAAAGTGGGTTTTACCAAAAATATATGCTTGATTTCATCCAGGATGAAGAAAGAATCCCTGAGTGTTTTTACTATGAGAGTTGGCGTTGCTGATCCTTTGATATTGGCGACTGAATCTGCATGGGCGCCCACCTCTATTAACTTCTTGACATAATCCTCAATTGGCATTAATTTATCATTAATAACCATCATAGAAGGTAAACCTTTGCTGACCAAAGGTTCAATCATGTTGAAAAATATCTGAACTATGTTGTTAACATTTCTCTTGTAGCTGAAGGGAGATATTTTTCTTAGTGATAATATTCTTTACCTCTAATATTCTTGCAGTTCTATCGCTTATTCTTAACTCCTCAAGCTCATAGCCATCCTTGGAATTCAGAAATTTGATTCTATCATACGCAGTCTCTAGCATATCCTCCAGCTGCTTAATTATGGATTCCACTGCTTCCTGAGCTTTTTCCAAGTGATCTTTTGATTGAATATTATCTTAATGGAGGGCCAAATCTCCTTGATTGCTTCCGTGATTTCTTCCCATAGAATTTCTTTTGCCAAACCTAACTTGTTTCCTATGAAGGAATCTATGAGTTCTCTCTGCAACATTTCCACTTGGCCTTTGAGTCTATTTGTTTCAGTTGTATGTGAACTATCTGATATAGACTTCATAAGATGTAATTATTTGAGTTCATCCTTTAGTTTATTAATTTCTCCTATCTGGATAGACAGGTTCTGAACAACTTTAGGAAGCTATTAAGCTCCTTCTATTGTACCTATTGCTAATGTAGTGGTTTTAGTAGAAACTCTCGTGATGGTGATCTAGGTGGATGTTGGTGGCCACCCACCTATCCCATTTGGACCCCTGCAACTGTCTCTTTCAGTTTTTTAGTTTCCGTAATTGTATCACAATTTACTATTTTTAGCAGTTTTTTTTTTTCGGGTCTTGAACTTCTGGAGCTGTTTTGAGGCCCTAAACGACATTTTTTGGGAAATCTGGGGACAACATGAGTCCATGGACTGATGTTTCCCTTCCCAAAGTGGTAGTTCTCGGATAGATCTTTCTAACGAGCTATCATACGCGTCAAATGGAGATCGTATGCCAAAGTTACGACCCCGGGAAATTGATGTACCAATTTACCCAAAACGGGGCCCACAATTTGGCGTTTCATCTTCTAAGGGTCGGTTTTGGAATGTGAAGGTTTTCCATTGTTTTTCAATAATAAATAGGCCTTCGAGCCTCATTGTAACACAAGTTCGGAACAGTTCAGAGGCATTAAGCCGCCACATCTCTTCTCAGAGATAAGCTACCATCGCCCTAGCTGGTTTATTTCCATTTCTGGTTGTAAGCATATTTAAGTATTTTCCATTAATGAAATGAAGCATTATTTCCACTGCACCTTTGTGTATATGGTTATCTCTGTATTTTATTACATTCCTATTTAAATTTGGATCAGATGGGAACTGCTACAAGAAAGCCATTTGCATCTTCCCCTTCTTAGAATCGAACACTGAAAAAATCCTGGCTTGAGAGCTGGAAGAATGCTTCTAGAACTGGGTGTAAGTATTTAACTTCAATTCTTCATTCTTTATTTTGATTTCACTAAAGACATGGAAGATGTCTTCCTCGTTATTCTTTGGAATGCCTCCAACAATTTGGACTATCTGTTGTTCTTGAGAAGTTGTAGATTGAGTTGGAGATTTTATAGACAGATCACTAGACTGTGAATCAATATTCATAGAGACCCTCTGTTTCTTTTTCCTATGAAAAACCTTAAGGCCTTGTCTTGTTGCCTCTGTTGCATGTGTAGATTGTTCTTCCCTCCCTCTCTTGGTTGTCTTTTCCTGTGCAACTGGAGTTTGCATATTTGATGTAGAGACTACCTGCTCCCAGCTTCTTGGAGGCTATTCTCTGTCCATTCCAATTGATTCTTGAACTGTTCTATCTCAGGCCTAGCTGTATGATAATATGGTGTGAACTTATTTTCCACCTTGAGTTTGGAGATGACTCCTAATGGGTCATATGACCAAGAGAAACCGAGAGAAAATTTCATTTCTTTTAACAACTTATCTGCTTCCTCCCCTGCTGCCCTAGTATTACAAATGAAGGGACCAACTTGAGCTTTGAGCTTAAATTGCGATTTCTTTTTGGTAGCTACAAAATGTACTTCATCTGCATTCAATATTTGCCTCAAGTACTCCAGTGAAAAGATTCTAATAGTGAGGTACTTTGGCAGTTTGTAGGGTGGAAGCTCACAACCAAAAACCCTAATTTTTGTGTAGTTTTGGTATCAATACCAATCTCCTGTTGCAGCTTGATCTATGAACTGAAGTTATTTGACAATTTCCTCACTGATCCTTGGTAATGGAGTGCTACTCATAAGGCCGAGGGCTGAATGAATAAATAGTTCTATGAATTGCTTGTATTTGAATTCTTCTTTCTCCTTCATCCCCATTGAAGTCCAGAAAATCATTGACTGTTGTTGTCCTTCTTCATCAAGTTTCTGCAAAGGAAATGGGAATTTGTCTCCCTGAAAATATAAAAAAATATAAACAAGTACTGAAGCATGCTTGAATACTTCTTCAATGTTAAATTTGACAAACTGCTCAAGTATGGCTTCAGCTATGAAATGACTTCAATCATAAATAACAGTAGGCTTTGAATAAGAAGAAAACATGGATAAGAAACCAAGAATGGCTTCATTGACAGACTGATCAGAGTGATAACCAAGAAAATAGGATAGGATAGTAGTAATATGCCTGGTTCTATCAGAAAACATAGATGAATCATAAGGGGGATTTCTCTTTGGTAGAGGACTACCAATTGCTAAAAATAGTTCTAGGGTCTGGGATCTCTTGGTAAAGTCCAGTTTGTAACAAGATTCTATCAAGTTTTCATGAGAAAAAGGATGAGTTGGTGTAGTGGTAGGGGCCTGCAACATTTTCTCAATTGAATCAACATTAATGGGACAAAGGATTTCTCTAGTAGGTGAGATAATGGCTCTCTGGCTGGGATCATAGGATTCATGGCATTTTCTGACAAACTCTGGGGCTCTGTGTATTTGTGGAAAAATATAGTGGGGTAATTGAGATTCCCAAAGCCCAATTTCATCACTCTGGTCAATTAGATACTCTTCCCACTAGTAATAAATTTCAGATATATCAAATTGAGAAGAAGTCTCAATGATTTTGCAATCCTTGTCAACTAATGGAGTATGGTGGAAATAAACTAGTGGGTGAGTTAGAGGATTTGAAACTTTTGCAATCATTTTTCCCTTGGGAGGCATTTTGTCAAACGAAACTGTGAGCTGTAAATGACAAAATGGTAAAAAAAAAGAGTTACCAGAGTGGAGATAGGCAACTGACAAGTGGACCTGGAAGATGTGCTTGTGAACAGGACAAGTGGCTGAGTTGTATGAGCAGGCGAGATTGAAGAATAATCTTGGTCGCAGAAGTTAACTGTGTAACCTTTGAAATGCATGAAACATTGTTTATAAAGAGAAAAATGGAGTGGGAGGGTGCCGTTGAACGTTTGAAAATTCATTAATTATCTAGCGGGTTAATTAACGGACATTTGGTTATAAATGCGCGGGAGCGGAAATGAATGGGCAACAGATAGGCGGCAGATGATTGGATGAGAGATACGATGTGAAACGTGACGTGGAGGTGATGTGGGGCGGCGGTAAACAACTATGAAGGATACCATGTTTGAGGGTAAGACATAGTGGTTTGTGGTTTTGGGATTTCTAGTCCCGAAAGACTAAAAGGTAATTTTGTGGTTTATGTAGGTGGTATTAAACATTGCCCATTTCAGCCCCCCCTGCCGATAAAATTCAGAAAACGAATGAGGGCCGAAAGGGAGTATGGTCCATATGATTGCAGAGGAGTGTGCGGGATGAGAGGTGAGGTGGAGGGAGTTTAATGTGTGAGCGGGGATTGAATGGTGGGGTATCGATATGATAGGCGGATGCGGCGACTGTGGGTCCGGATGATTTAACGAATGGAATAATAGCATATGAATGAAATATCATAAGGTCAAAACTTTGGTTATTTGAACTCCTTTCATCAATATGTTTCCTATGTTTTGATCTTTAGGAACTAACCATTTAAACATCTCAAAATTTCACATTTCTACCTACCCTTCTATTCCTAACATTTTTACTTATCCTTTCAGAGTGCATTTGAACTAGCAACCCAATATATATTATATATATATATATATATATATCTATATATATATATATATATATATATATATATATATATATATAGATGAACAACCTATCTCTATACCTTATTCCCTCCATTGGCTCAGATTAAACTGTTGAGCCAATTTGTTTTCTACCTATGAGAATTATTTTAAAACAAATCCAATTATGACACAACTGTATAATTGGATAAAATAACCTAGTGTGGCATCTAAACAAACTGCACACAACGATTATTTTTCAAACTGAATTTTGAACAAAGTAGTGGCATTTAGATTTGCAACACTTTCAGAGTTGATTTATTTTTCTTTTCTGTCTAACCTAACATTTTATTTTGCCTTCATTTTTTACGGCATATACCCTAACATTTTCTTTGATATGGACATGTTTATCAAAATATTTTCCTAACATTTTTTATTCAATATTCTTTTTTTCCACATCCTATATTAACATTTTATACATATATTTTCATTTTTTGTCTAATTTATTCTAACTTATCAAAGCCAAAAAATGCTACAACATTGGCTCCAACTGGGGACTTCTTTCTCTTGTAGAATGCAGAGAACTTGCAGATCCATGTGTCTTCTCCTCGGGCTATGGAGTCCCTTGCTGTAAAAAATCTCACTGACAGCTTGAAAAGTAAAAGAAACTGGAGTTTTTACAATGAAATGTATTCCAACTTCTTAGTATTGAATGAAATGTTTGAGAAACCTTCCATTTACAGGATAAGTGGAATATAGTCCCTCAAGATTTTGTAGCACAAAAGTGTTGTTGCCATTCACTTCAACAATTGGTAAAGGACCAAACCATAGGTTATCAAACTTACCATGCTTTCCCTTTTCCTCCCTCCTGGAGTCCCATCTTAGAACTAGGTCACCTTCCTTGAAGTTTGTTTCCTTGGCTCTTCTATCAAACAAGCTTTTCATCTTATTCTGATATTTATTCAATTTGTGTTGAATTTCATCTCTGTTTTCATTTAGTTCAATAATTTGATTTATCCTTCTTGAAAAATCATCAGGTTCATCTGTTGAGTCCTGCAAGAATTTTAAAACTGGGAAAGCCAAATTGGTGGGAAAAATTGCATCTTTCCCATAGACTAACTGAAAATGAGATTTCCTAGTAGATCTTTTTGGAGTTATTCTATTTGCCCATACTGCATAAATTAAATGAGAGTACTAAATCTTTTTGTGATCTGATAGGGTCTTTTTGATTACCTTCAACAAACTTTTATTTGAGGATTCTGCCATGGCATTACCTTAAGGGTAGTATGGAGTTCAATGATGTAACAAAATCTGATATTTCTGGCAAAACTCAAGCATTTTAACACTAGAGAATGCTGTTGCATTATTTGTGACAACTTGAGTTGCGCAACCAAACCTAGATAAGATATTTTCTTCAATGAATTTAATTACTACTGAATCAGTAGCATTTCTTACTGGAATTGGTTCCACCCATTTAGTGAAGTAGTCTGTTGCTGTGAGGATCATCTGTGCTCATTACTTGAAGTGGGATGGATCTCTCCAACAAAATCTAATCCCCATTGAAGGAAAGGTGCTGAAATTATTGATGGTACTAGTGGAAGAGCTGCTAGTTTCTGCTTACTAGCAAACATCTGACAAGGAACACAACCTCTGACTTTTGGCCCTACTTGCAAGAACAATGTTGGCCAATAAATCCTCCCCTTAAAATCTTGTATGCTGTTTCTCTCCAAGCATAATTTCCTCCACAAATCCTGTATGAAATTGATCAATGATTCCTTCAGTTTCTTATTCTGTTAAACATAATAACAAAATATTAAGTGGATCTTTCCATTATAAATTTGCATTTATGATGTAGTACTTGACTACTTTCAATTTAAGAGTTTTACAGTTGGCTTTGGAGAATGATGTCGGGCATTCAAAATAGAGCAGAAAATTTACAATGTTTTGACACCAATCTGACAATAGAAATTTTTCATCAATATGTAAAGGGTTGATTTGATTTGAAGGTAAAGGTTCTTGTGGATTCTTTTCTTAAGGTTGAAGAGAAGGTTCTTGTGGATTCTCCCCTTCTACAAGGACAGAAGGTTCTTGTGGATTCTTCCCTTGTAAAATTAGGAAAGGTTCTTGTGGATTCTTCCCTTGTGCAAGCACATAAGGTTCTTGTGGGTTCTTCCCTTGTACTTCTAAAATAGAATTGATTCCAAGCACTTTTCAATTAGATTCAGCTAGAAGCTTGGCTAATCCTTGGCCTTTTACTAGCTTTGTTGTTTTGATAGTTAGATCAAACTCAAGTATTTGAGTGATCCACCGACCTCTTTTCCCATTAGTGTCATGCTGAGTTAAAAGGATTTTTACAACACCATTAGGAACATAAAGAGTAATAGGTAAATGTAGGACATACATCCTGAAAGATTTCAGGGCTTGAATGAGGGCGGAGGCTTGCTAACCGATTATGTCATACTTAAGCTCGACATCTCTCATAACCTTACTGAAAAAGGCTATGGGCTGGTCATAGGAATATTCATTCTTTTGTAATAGAACAACAGAAATGGTTATTTTTGAGGCACAAGAAAAGATACTGAATGGTTTAGTATAATCAGGGCTGGCCAAGGTGGGAGCTTCAGAGACAACTTTCTTGATCTGATCAAATGCATGCCTGGAAGAGAGTCCATTTAACTTCATGATCCTTTCGGAGCATGTCAACTATATCTTTTACAATCTCTACATAATTTGGGATGAATCTCCTAAAAAAATTAATTTTGCCTAGAAAAGCTTGAATTACTTTCTTGTTTCTAGGTAAGGTCAATGTTTCAATGGCAGACATAGGCTTGGGATTAATTACCACTCCTTCCTTTGAAATTATATGGCCCAACATTTTTCCTTCTTTGATATCAAACAAAGACTTTTTAGGGTTCAATGATATCCCAAATTTCCTACACCTGTCAAAAACCTTGATCAAGTGCTTTAGATGCTTCTGATCAGATTTAGAAAAAATAGTAATGTCATCAAGATAAATAACCACAAATTTGTTTACCTAACCCATAAAAGCTACATCCATAGCTCTTTGAAATGTTGCTCTAGCATTTGATAAGCCAAATGGAATTCTAGCGTACATAAATGTACCCCAGGGTGTAGTGAAGGATAACTTTTCCCTGTCTACTGGATCAACATTTACCTGATTATAACCTGGAAAACCATCAAGCATAGAAAGTCTTTGTGCTCTTGAAACCATTTGAAGTAACTGATCCATTTTGGGCAAAGGGTAATTATCCTTTAATGATGCTTTGTTCAAATTTCAAAAGTCCACACAAAGTCTAATTTCTCCATTCTTCTTCCTAACAGGAACTAAATTTGCAACCCAATTAGAATATCTAAGGGGGAGAATGATTTGGGCATCTAGCATTTTCTTAATTTCCTTTTCTACAGTTGGTAGAAAGGCTGGATTAATCCTCCTAAGTTTTTTTTGATAAGGTATTGCTTTTGGCTTTAAAGGGATCTTATGCTGTATTAATGAAGTATCATAGGTTTTTAGATCAACATAGGTCTGGGCAAAAACATCCTTATAATTTTGAAGTAACTTAAGATATTGAGTTTTAATCTCAGGGTCTAGAGATGCACAGATTTTGATGCTTTTGACATCATCATTTGTTCCAATGTTAATTTCTGCTATGTCCTCTTCCGAAGAAATGAACTGAGGATTTCGGAGGACATCATTTTGATCAAACAAATTTTCTAAAGGTATCAAGCCTTTGAGAATAAAATTGTTAGATAATTGAATAATATCATGATTAGCAAATTTTGAATTGAAATCTGAAGTATCATTCCCACTTGTATTTTCATTTATTTTGGATCTATCTTCATCAATTCGTAGAATAGAAAATTGATCTACAACTTGCAGAAAAGATTCAAATGTTCATCATCTTCAAATATCTGTCAGTGTTTTAGATTGTCTGGGATAGATGGTTTGTACTTGACTTGTATTTGGTGGAGTAGATTAGTCTGATCAGGAATTTTAAAGGAACTAGCAGAAACAGCTAAGGCATCTGCATGAATATTCTGATCTCTTGGAATATAAGTCAAATTAAAAGCATGAAAGAAGTTTTCAATTGAATCCCATACTTCATTTCGGTAAGACCTAAGTTTGGGGTGTTTAGTCTGGCAAATATTTCTCACTTGCTTGACAATAAGTTCTGAATCAGTAAAAAAACTTAAGTTTTGAAACTTTAAGCTTTTGGCTAATTGCAATCCCAAAAGGAAAGCTTCATAATCAGCCACATTATATGTAACTTCAAAGTCGAGCTTACATGATTGGGTAATATTTTCTTTTTCTGGTGATATTAAAACTAATCCAGCTCTTGCTCCATCTTTTGTACAGGAGCCATAAAAAAATAGTTTCCATATATCAGTTTGATTTGGTGCTGGACTTTCAATTACATCTTCAATTTTAACTTGAGTTTCATTCACTTGATTTGAAGAGAGTTGAAAGCAACCAAAATATTGGTTATTTGCATAAATGGGATGATTCCTTGGCTGGTCTGTTTTGCAAACAATGTGAAAAACCGCACCTCTCTATATAATCTTAGTTGTTCTCCCCCATAAACTAGAATAGTATCATAAGACATATCCATTTGAAGAGTTCCCCCTAATTTGGCATAGCATGACCTAGAAAGGAGCATTCCAAATTTGGGAGGGATATATATGACAACTATATCAATTACTACACTTTTCACTGGGATTTGGGAAAGGATGACTACTAAATCCTTAATCAATCCTAAGCAAGGAACCCTTTTAGAATCAAAGGTGTATAAGTCATGATAGGATCTAGTTATGTCAAGTTTCAAATGGTCCATGATAGTTTTTGGCATGAGGTTATGTGGTGCTCCAGAATCAAGCATACAATTATACAACATGGAATCATTTGTCTTAAAAGTTACATAGAAGGGATGCACTATTTCATCTATCATATCTGAGCTAGGGCCAAAAACAACTACTAGTTTTTCATCTTGCAGATTGATGATATCACCTTTAGCATCAACCAAGGTATTTTGTATCCATTTGGAGACCTGATTTTTATACCCAGGGTTTTTAGAAAGTTGTGAAAGAGGAATTGGGATTTGAACTCTTTCTAACTCTTTTTCAACATTAAATGTAGTCAAAGCATTTTTGTCATTTTCAGGAGTATCAATTGAGTGATCTAATGGTCGAATAAAAGTTGTTTGAGTTTGAGCAGTTTTGGCACGAGGTTCAATTACTGGAGTTTTCTTAGGAGGTCTTCCAGGGCCACGTCTAGGCCTAAGGTCATATCTTTTGTTCAACTCTGCAATAAAAAATTCAGAGAAGGCATAGTATTTAGAAACCTATGAAGATTCTTGATCTTCTTGAACCTGATTTTGTTGTGTAAGAGGAATAATAACTGTTTGATCAGAGGAAGTATCCATATTATTTATATCTTCAGTGATGGTCATAGTATTATCATCAGGTTGTTGATCATCTATCAAAAAAGGAGTGGGAATCTGCTTATCATTACTAGGTCTCTGAAGAATTTGTAATTGTGGATTTATTTTATACTGACCTTGATTTTGATTTTGGGGTCTGGTAACTGTTTGTTGAATTGTCCTAGGTTGAGTCTCAATCTTTGAAATTTTATTAGATATATTTCTAAGAAGAGAAGTTATTTCATCTATTTTAGAATCTTCAGTTTTAGTCTTAGAGGACTAGAAGCCTCCAGTGTCGATTTTAGTTTTCTTTGGGCCTTTTCCTCTTTAGCTTTCAAAAAAGTTGAAGAAGCCCTATTTGCTTCTACCTCAATAGAATTTGTTTGCATATCTTCAAGATTTCTTGAAGTTCTCTCTCTCAGCATAACAACAAAATCATCATCAAAGGCTTTAGAAAATATAGACTTTGCTGCTGCTATAGGGGGTTTAGAATCAGGGGGAATTTTATGATAAATCTTATTGAATCTTTTGATAAAGTCTGATATAGGTTCACCAAAATTCATTTTATGTTCATCAAACTTAGTGAGAAAATAAAGAGGATCTTTTTTCACACCCCACTGGTTTTTAAATATGTTTGTAAGTTCTTCCCAATTTCTAATGGAATTTGCAGGTAATTGCCTAAACCAAATTCTTACATTTCCTTCAAGTGATTGTACAAACAACCTCATGTAAATATTTTCTTGTTCAATATTCATGTTATCTGCAAAGTCTAAAAAGGCTTGAAGATGGTCCTCAACAAAGGGATCGGTTTCACCATTATACCTGGGAAGGTATTTCAAGTATCCAACTAGGAATGCTTTAAGATTAGGAGGTAAGACTAAAGCTGCATATCTAGCCTGTATAATAGGTCAGAAAGCCATAGTGGGAGGTGGTGTATGAGGTGTTTGTGTGGATGAAGAAGGCGTAGAAAAAGGTGATTGAGTGGGTGAAGAACCAGTTGGAGGTGAAGAAGGAGGGGTTCTCCTGAATGATTTCAAAGGAGTATTAATAACTATATTCTGGACATGTGGATGAATACACTCCTTTGTTTCAAAGAGTGGATTTGAATACACAGAGAGGGTCTCTTCAGGTTTTTCAGAAGTAGAAGCTTCAGGTTGTCCAGAAGTGGGAGGAAATGAATAAGTGGCAGGGGATATGAAATCTGTTGGTTTGTATTATGGTAAATTAACACCCAAGTCAGACTCAGTTTTAGGTGATTCTGGTGGTAGTGAGGGTTCTGGATGAGATTCAAATTAATGATTGCGAAATGCTGATTTAAAATCAACTCCCTTGTCTAAGAGTTCAACAACCCTAGGCGATAGGTGGGAATAATCTGGATTAGGTGGAATGTTACTATAAGGATCAAATGATGTTAAATCTTCAGACTGCAAGACTAAAGAGGAAGAAGAAGAGGGTTGATGTCCCCTTTTAGAACTGGCTTTTCTCAGAATTTTTTCAGGGTTTGATAGAGGATTAACTAAGTCAGCCTCTGAACAAGATCCGGTGTGCTTAAAAGGTGTCAGTTTGGGAGAGTGGAGTCGCCAGGTGAAGGATTTTAACCTTTCTAGACCTTTAATCACCTTAAAGGAATAAAGTACATATCTTTGCCCTAGGAAAACTTAATGAAATTCGAGTCCCCGGCAACGATCCCAATTTGATGTTGTATCTATGAGATAATAATGGCCAGCTATTATGCCAGAGCATCTAAGATAAATGTTTTGGGGGTTTTGTTTTAATTTGGGAGACCAATGGATGAAACATATATGGAACTGATGTGCCTATTGAATAATATCAATATCTCAGCAGAGGGTTGCTACAAATATTTACACAGTGAAAAAGCTTTTATGATGATGAGTAGAAACAAAAAAAGTAATATGATTGCCATAGTTTTCAAATTGAAAGCTAGATAATCATAAGTATGAAAACATTTAAACTATGTTTGAAGGTTTGAGAAAATACTCATGAGATTACAAAAGATGCTGATGATTTATTAATTTTGAAGGAATTAATTAAACACACAGTCCATTAATTCATTCTCTTTATAGATTATTCCTGCCTAGTTATCTCTGCAAGACATAAGTATATGAAGAAAAAACATAATGAATGACACTAGAAAAACCTACAGGAAACACAAACTGTGCAAAACATAATTCATAATCCTCCGCTTCGTATTAATGATCCATAAAGATTAATTACATCATATGTCTAGAAATGCTTCTTCAAGGGTGAAACCCTTAATAACTCATGAAGAGAGTTATTTATACAACAATAGGACGAAAAATATCCTGAACTGCTTTTACAAAAATATATTATTTACACAATAAAAAATAAATATGTCTAATGATCTGGCACTATTTTGGTGTTGCGCTATTTGATGACTATTACTGAAAGAGTTGAAAATTGGTTGAAGTTGGCTGACTGTTCCCTCAAAAACTGAATGCTGTTCAATTATCCTTAATCAAGTAAATATGTTAATTCTTCCCAGCGTTTCTGATCTGTGATAGAAATCTTTGTTACCCTCCTATAGATTTCATCCATCTCGGTGTATTTAGTGTTGGGTGTGGAGAATGATTATTAAGAGGTCTTTGTTTCAGCTGGATGTATACCCTAGGAAGTTTGTACACCCCTCCATGTTGTGGGGACTTTCGGGGGGGTTGATCCCCCCCAGCTGGGGGGTCCAGGGGCCAGCGGTCCCCCGTTGGGGGTTTCGGGGGCAGCGCCCCCGAAGCTAAAAACAGATGTAAAATTGCTTTGTAAAAGTATAATAATTTCTAGTCAATCTAGGCCGTTCATTAGGCGGATGATCTGATGGTAGAACTTAAGTTTAGTTTAGGGTTTTTTGCCCTAGAAGGCAACCCCTCTCTTTGTATGAGGGCATTGTATTAAGGTTGTGTAATAGATATGTATTCTCTGAGCGAGAAACAGAGAGGCAAGACTGTGAGAGAAAATAGAGGATATTACAGCAGATCTGCAGTAGGTTGTGTCTCTTCATTTTGTTGGATAATAAAAAGGAAGGACTCGTTGTTTGGGGTGGACGTAGCCCAAACTGGGTGAACCATGTATATTTGTGTCTCTCTGGTTTTATGCATTTTTGTGTGTGTATATTTATGCAATATTGTGTGTGTTCCATTGTTCTGTAATATATAATTTTCTAACATTTAGTAAAAGTGGGTTCTATCAAAAATATATGCTTGATTTCATCCAGGATGAAGAAAAAATCCCTGAGTGTTTTTACTATGAGAGTTGGTGTTGCTGATCCTTTGATATTGGTGAATGAAGCTGCATGGGTGCCCACCTCTATTAACTTCTTGACATAATCCTCAATTGCATTAATTTATCATTAATAATCATCATAGAAGGTAAACCTTCGTTGACCAAAGGTTCAATCTTGTTGAAAAATCTCTGAACTATGTTGTTAACATTGCTGCACTTTTCTTGTAGCTGAAGGGTGAGATTTTTCTTAGTGATAATCTTCTTTACCTCTAATATTGTTGTAGTTCTGTCACTTATTCTTAACTCCTCAAGCTCATAGTCATCCTTGGAATTCAGAAATTTGATTATATCAGAGGCAGTCTCTGGCATATCCTCCAGTTGCTTAGTTATGGATTCCACTGTTTCCTGAGCTTTTTCCAAGAGATCTTTCTGATTGAATATTATCTTAATGGAGGGCCAAATCTCCTTGATTGCTTCTGTGATTTCTTCCCACATAATTTCTTTTGCCAAACCCAACTTGTTTACTACGAAGGAATCTGTGAGTTCTCTTTGCAACATTTCCACTTGGCCTTTGAGTCAGTTTGTTTCAGTTGTATATGAACTGTCTGATATAGACTTCATAAGCCGTAATTCTTTGAGTTCATCCTTTAGTTTATTGATTTCTCTTGTCTGGATAGACAGGTTCTGAACAACTTTAGTAAGCTGTTCAACTCCTTCTGCTGTACCTGTTGCTGATGTAGTGGATGTAGTAGAAACTTTGGTGATGGGAACTGCTGCAAGAAAGCCATTTGCATCTTCCCCTTCTTAGAATCCAAGACTGAAAGAAGCCTAGCTTGAGAGCTGGAAGAATGCTTCCATAACTGGTGTAAGTATTTAACTTCAATTCTTCATTCTTTCTTTTGATTTCACTAAAGACATGGAATATGTATTCCTCTTTATTCTCTGGAATGCCTCCAACAATTTGGACTATCTTCTGTTCATAAGAAGTGGTAGTTTGAATTGGAGATTGTATAGACTAATCACGAGACTGTGAATCAATATTCATAGAGACCCTTTGTTTCTTTTTCCTGTGAAAAACGTTGAGGCCTTGGCGTGTTGCCTCTATTGCAGGTGAAGATTGTTCTTCCCTCCCTCTCTTGGCTGTCTTTTCTTGTGAAATTGGAGTTTGCATATCTGATGTAGACACTGTTTGCTCCTCAGCTTCTTGGAGGGTATTCTCTGTCCATTCCAACTGATTCTTGAACTGTTCCATCTCAGGCCTAGCTGTATGATGATATGGTGTGAACTTATTTTCCACCCTGAGTTTGGAGATGACTCCCAATGGGTCATATGACCAAGAGAAACTGAGAGCAAATTTCATTTCTTTTAACAGCTTATCTGCTTCCTCCCCTACAGCCCTGGTATTACAAATGAAGGGACCAACTTGATCTTTGAGCTTAAATTGTGATTTCTTTTAGGCAGCTACAAAATGTACTTCATCTGCATTCCATCTTTGCCTCAAGTGCTCCAGTGCAAAGATTCTAATAGGGAGGTACTTTGGTAGTTTGTAGGGTGGAAGCTCACAACCAAAAACCTTGATTTCTGTGTAGTTTTGGTAGCAATACCAATCTCCTGTTGCAACTTGATCCATGAAATGAAGTTCTTTGACAATCTCCTCACTGATCCTTGGTAATGGAGTGCTGCTTATAAGGCTGAGGGCTGGATGAATAAATAGTTCTATGAACTGCTTGTATGTGAATTCTTCTTTCTTCTCCATCCCCACTGAAGTCTAGAAAATCGCTGACTGTTGTTGTCCTTCTTCATCAAGTTTCTGCAAAGGAAATGGGAATTCATCTCCCTGAAAATATAAAAAAAAGATACATAATTACTGAAGCATACTTGAATACTTCTTCAGTGTTAAATTTGACAAACTTCTCATGTATGGTTTCAGCTATGAAATGGCTGAAATCATAAATAATAGTAGGCTTTGAATCAGAAGAAAACATGGATAAGAAACCAAGAATGGCTTCATTGACAAAAGAGTGATAACCAAGCAAATAGGACAGGATAATAGTAATATGCTTGGTTCTATCAAGAAATATAGATGAATCATAAGGGGAACTTCTCTTTGGTAGAGGACTACCAATTGCTAAAAACAATTCCAAGGTTTGGGATCTTTTGGTAAAGTCCAGTTTGTTATAAGCTTCTATCAATTTTTTATGGGAGAAAGGATGAGTTGGTGTAATGGCAGGGGCCTGCAACATTTTCTCAATTGAATCAACATTAATGGGGTAGAGGATTTCTCCAGTAGGTGAGATAATGGCTCTCTGTCTGGGATCATAGGATTCATGGCATTTTCTCATAAACTCTGGGGCTCTGTGTATTTGTGAAAAAATATAGTGGGGTAATTTGGATTCCCAGAGCCTAATTTCATCACTCTGGTCAATTTGCTACTCTTCCCACCAGCAATAAATTTCAAATAAATCAAATTGAGAAGAAGTTTTAATGATTTTGCAATCCTTGTCAACTAATGGAGTATGGTGGAAATCAACTAGTGGGTGAATTAGAGGATTTGAAACTTCTGCAATTGTTTTTCCCTTGGGAGGCATTTTGTCAAACGAAATTGCATACTGTAAATGACAAAATGGTAAAAAAAAGGAGAGTTACCAAAGTGGAGACAGGCAACTGACAAGTGGACTTGGAGGATGTGCTTGTGAATAGGACAATGGCTTAGTTGTATGAGTAGGCGGGCTTGAAGAATAATCTTGGTTGCAGAAGTTAACTGTGTAACCTTTGAAATGCATGACACAATGTTTATAAATAGAAAAATGGAGTCAGAGGGTGGTGCCGAACATTTGAAAATTCATTAATTATCCAACGAGTTAATTAATGAACATTTGGTTTTAAATGAGTAGGAGCGGAAATGAATGGGCAACGGATAGGCGACAAATGATTGGACGGGAGATATGAAGTGAAACATGACGTGGGGCGGTGGTAAACAACTATGAAGGATACCACATTTGAGGGTAAGACAGAGTGGTTTGTGGTTTTGGGATTTCTAGTCCCGAAAGACTAAAAGGTAATTTCGTGGTTTATGTAGGCAGTATTAAGGACTGCCCGTTTCGCCCCCACCGATAAACTTCAGACAACGAATGAGAACCGAAGGGTAGTATGGACCGTATGGTTGTGAAGGAGTGTGTAGGATGAGAAGTGAGGTGGAGGCAGTTTAACGTGTGAGTGGGGAATGAACAGTGGGGTCATGATATGATAGGCTGACGCAGTGGCTGTGGGTCCGGATGATTTAACGAATGGAATTATAGCATATGAATTAAATATCATAAGGAAAAATTTTGGTTATTTGAACTCCCGTCATCAATATATTTCCTAATGTTTTGATCTTTAGGAAATAACCATTTCAACATCTCAAACTTTCACATTTCTACCTACCCTTCTATTCCTAACATTTTTACTTATCCTTTCAGAGTGAATTTGAACTAGCAACCCAATATTTTATTTTATTTTATTTATTACTATTATTATTATTATTTTTAATTTTTAATTATTAATTTTTTTTTTTTTTTATGTGAACAATCTATCTCTATACCTTATTCCATCCATTGACTTAGATTAAACTATTGAGCCAATTTATTTCCTACCTATGAGAATTAATTTAAAACAAATCCAATTATGATGCAACTGTATAATTGGATAAAATAACCTAGCGTGGAATCTAAACAAACTACACACAATTATTATTTTTCAAACTGAATTTAGAACAAAGTAGTGGCATTTAGATTTGCAACACTTCAGAGTTGATTTCTTTTTCTTTTTTGTCTAACCTAACATTTTATTTTGCCTTCATTTTTTAAGGCATCTACCCTAACATTTTCTTTGATATGGACATGTTTATCAAAATATTTTCCTAACATTTTTTATTCAATATTCTTTTTTTCCACATCCTATCTTAACATTTTGTAAATATATTTTCATTTTTTCTCTAATTTATTCTAACTTATCAAAACCAAACAATGCTACAACAGATCTCATAAATTTGAGCTCTTTGGGGGAAAGTGATTATATGGTATAGATCCATTAAGACAGCAGTGGAGAAAAATCTAAGGGAATTATCTTTAGGGATAAGAAGCATTTTATTGATAGTTTCGGGGGTGATGGATATCAGAATGTCTCCATTCTGAGCTACCATAGTTCTCTATAGGGGATTGTACTTAGCTTGACACCACATGACTAAGTAAGGAAAAGTACGGGTCTAAGGAAACATGTACATGGGAAATAAAGATTCCCATAAGTTGATTTCATCTTGAGAGTCCTGGTAAGTCTTCTTTAACTAATGGTGCAATTCAAACATGTCGAATTAGCAACTTTGTGTCTGTAATTTTGAAGAACTGGTCAACTATGGGAATGTGATCAAGGTTTAGGATATTAAAGACTTTGGGATTTTCCTGTAATGAAGTTTTACTAGAAGAGAGTTGGTCTTTTCTTTTAGGAGCCATTATTTGCAGAATTAGGAGGAAGAAATAACAAAAGGTTTAGGAATGAAAATACCTAACCGAACAAAGGTTTCGTTGTGATGGTAATTTCATCTATGCCATAGAGCAGAAACAAGGAACATTTGAACTTAGGAAACTAGTGAATCTGAATAAAAGAAAAAGTTAGGGAAAATCATGTAACAGGGATGAAGGGCTTATTTATAATAGAGAAGACATTACCGTTAAGGGAAAAATGTTACTAAACAGAAATATTTTAATTTATGAGGAAAAATGTTACTGAATGGACAAATTCTCATTTATGGCCAAAGGAAGAATGTAACGGTTGGAAGAAACATATAGGTGGATAGAATGGAACGGATATGGACAAGTGGAGTGAAATGGTTGGGGAATGGAAGACATGGTAAAGGGAATGACCATTGGCGGGATGAAATAAGCACGAAGTAGATAAGCAGATTTCAGAGGGGGGGGGTAGTGTAGTGTTAATGGCAGGGGGGGGGGTTCGAAGTGGGATGAGTGGCATGTTGCCAGGGCCCGCCTTTAGGAAAGCCCTTTTTTGGACCCCTCTGCCATTATCGTGCAAGGTGGAAGGGGGTGTGAAATGGCTTCCTCGCCGTTGATCTGGGTGGGGAAGCAGATTCATTTCCAAAGGTGTCGGTTTCTTAGTGCTTCACAACAAACTTGCTTTGTCATTTATGAATTTGTTTTAAAACATAATAAAGTTTAAATTAATACAAAAATTAATCACCCTTAAGTGGTATTTATTGACTAATCAATCTAGCTTTAATCTAATACATCCCTTGGTCAAATTTTGAGAATGTTAAGCCACAATTTATTCTATTCTATCTTATCTAATAATGTTATACCAAGATTAAACAATTTGGTGAACTTACTCACTAATCTAAAACATAAATTTAAATGATTTGATCATGATTAAATAATATGATTCAAATCAAACAACAGGTTGTGGCATTTAAACAAGCTGCACACAAAACCTTAATTTATTAAAATGCAAATTATTTCTTTGAAGTGGCATTTAAACAAGCTCACTTATACAAATTTTGATTTTCTTTTGATGGGGTTTCATTTCATTTTTTTTTATTCTTTATTTTTTCATACCCTCTGTTAGCACCTAAATCTGCCTTAGGCTGAAGGAAGGCAAAATTCAGGGTAACCACAAACCACGCTCAGTCTGGTAGCTAGCCCTACCAGAACAGGAGAGGGCTCTCTCCATGTCACGCTCAGTGAATGAATAAATGATATGGTCTGAGATGACTTACAGTGAAATATTGATTTTAGGCTAGTAAATAAATATGGATACAAGAGGCAATTTTTGATAAATGACTGAGTTTCTGGGATGTATGGGACCATCGAACAACAATGAGCAGATAACTTAACACAAAGGCACATATTACTTCGTGAGGCAAGACAGGTGGAAAGTCTAGCAATTAGTTTTGAAATAATGCGAAATGGAAAGATTTTTGAGGAGGGTGAAAAGGGCATAAACACACGAATCCTTTTCAATAGAAGAAGAACACTGAACGTGAAACTTTCCCACAGGCAGAGCAACAAACATGAATTCTACCTTATCTTACTTAGAAAGTTTCACTGGAAATGAATATAAATGAACTGTGAAACATAACGAAATACATATGAAACATAAAGAGAACACATTTGCTACACTCACAACCACATGAATGTCATGAACCAAAGCCGCTGCCTTTCATTAACTCTCTTTCAAAATATACAATGAAGAATTGAGTTTCTCTCCCACAGCCTCCCAGAAATTACAACCAACCAACCCTTTGCAAATGGTTTGCATACAATAAATAGACTATGCCATGAAAATAGAATGACCAAGAGTTGGGGAGTTTTTCGAATCATTACAAAATGGAAGTGGAAAGCCAACCATTAGTTACAGGTGCAACGTTACAAAAATGACAAATGGCTTGGGTGACTGCTCGCCTTCCTTTTCCACTTGGATAGAAGCTAACATTTAGTGGAAATACTTTAAATTTTGCCTTAGGTGCCAAAAAAAGTTTAGTGTAAATGAGCGGGCCCACTTGGAGAAAGTCGCGAATCGAAATGTCGCGGAGTGGAAGTGATTTTGGCCTTTTTCTCTATATGCACCGCGCCACTTTGGAGGCGATTTTGAGGTACCTGCTGGAGTCAAAATTGTGCCCAAGTGTGCTTGTTGGAAAGCCCTACCTGTCCACTTTCCAATCCAAGTGGAATTTTTGAATTTGTTGCTCATTTGCCCCTCCAAAACTTCATTCTCCCAAGACTGCTTCTTGTGTGTCAAAATAGGGGCAGAGAGGTCATTTTTTGAGTGTTTTTGACCTCCTAGGGACTCAAAACTTGCCCAAACTTCTTGTCCATGCACCAGTAGTCATGATTTTGCATGCTGAATCCAAAAATGCAAACCATTTGTGATTTGGAGCTCCCAATCCTAAGCGTCGCGCCAGTGGTGCGGCGCACAAGAAGAAAAAACCTGTGTTGTGCCCAAAAATTTGTCTAGATGTGACCAAAATTGCCCCAAAGTTTTTGAAATTTGGGCTGGAGGTTCCCTATGAAACAGAGGCTTCAGCCAAGATTCGAAGGCGATCTTGCTCTTTTTTCCTCTTTTGTCTCTTTGTCGCTTTGCTCAATTTTGCCTTCAAACTCTTTATCCGAGCCTTTGAACTCATGTTCCGTGCCCTGTAGTGATAAACCATCCGCCTCAATATGATTTTGTCCTTGTCAGCCTTCTCTATCTGTCTCTCAAGGTGGATGTTGATACGCTCGAGCTAAGACTCTCGGTCATTGTTAATCTCTTGCTCCAATGGAGTGAGCTCAATCCTCCTATGTTGGGCAGCTTGGCGATTCTCATGGATGTTTTGCAGCTCCATGATCTCATGTTGGTCTTCAAGTTGTTTGTTCCTCTGTTCCAGATACCTGATAATCCACTTGGCCCTCCCCAAATTGAGTGACAAGTCTTGGATCTCTGTTTGCTTCTCCTGAATGGTCCTCCTAAGTTTGGCACTCTCCATATCTGTATCATCATCATGGATGAGAATGAAGTCGGCCTCTCGTTCACCTGATGGCCCCTCGTCATGCATGGGCTTCTTGCCCTTGTCCTGTACTTGTGTTGCCGATGTCAGAAGCGAGGCCCCTTCCACCCCGGGTGGAGATAACACTCGCTTTACAGCTGCAAACAAATGCCTACTGCCTCTCTGATATGTGATGAATACTGGCATAGTAGTGGTCTTATGGTGCTCATACTAATGAGAAGGACCATCTATCTCATGTTCAACCTCTGATAATACCTATGAAGTGCTGAAGAGGTCACGGGAGATGAAATCATCCCAAGTAATTCCCTGCAATCCCAACTGATGAACCACCAAAATCTTAATTAAAGCAAACTGATAAACACTGTTAAGTTGTTGCTGAGGGGTTTTGTGCTGCATGAAGGTGTTCATCCTCTCTATGTTCCCGCAAATGAAATATGGGATGTTCATCATCCGTACCCTGGTAAAGTGCATGAGCAACCTAATGTGATAGGCATATAGACGAGAGAACCTCCCCTCATAGCTGAAATACTTCATGAGTGGAGCGTATTCATCTTTCAAATATTTGAATGGAAAGACTCTTTGGAGCTGCCTCAAGAAACTGGCCTTAATGTCAGACTCATAGTGCTGCCGATCAACCTTTTATTTCTTGTGCCACTATTCTCCAACATTTGGTATGCCGGTTGCCAATGAGATAGTTTCGGGTGTCAGTGTGAAGGTGACCACGGCCAAGATAGAGCGATCTCCATGTAGGTGAAGCACAAAAAGACGGGCCAACTCATGATGAACTCGGACTTTAGCCACCCTTTGACAAAACTCAAAACATGATAGATGCTGGAAACATGACATAAGAAGAGGGCATGCCTGCAATTCTGTGAGGGTAGTTGGCTCATCCCTAACATGTTTGCCACTTTTGTGATGTCTCCGGGGAGCCTGTTCTTCCGAGGATGAATCACTTTGGGTCTCCATCTCATACTCCGATGAATGCTCAGATGCCATGACTATTGTATGTGTACTGTGTTTGGACTGCCCTTTGATGATGGTAGTGAAACTATGTGATGTTGTGATCTCTTCCACCAAGGGGAACAATGCAAAAAGAGAGTGTTAGGAAGGGGAATGATACGATGGGATTAGGGGTTATGGGGAAATTTTGTTCAGGGATATGTAGGAGGGTTTGGGGATTTTATAAGGTAGGGTTTTGGGGTTTACATTGACCAATGAGTGGAGGGATAGGGAATAGGGTTTTAGTAATGTTTTAGGGTAGGGAAAAATAGGGAAAAATGAGATAGGGGGGAAGGGAACAATGGAAAGAAGGGAAAAAAATGGGAGGTGAAAGAGGAGCCTTGGCATCAACACAACAAGTTTGCAACCCTAGAGTAATGGCTTTGATGTTTTCAATTTGTAGGGTTTAGGCGTTTTTTATTGCAATTATAAACGGCCATAAACCATCATCACATTCACAAAATTTGATGAGCAAGCCAAGATATAGACCCTACCTGTCAATTTGAAGGGTTTCCAAACGATGTGTGGCAAATTTGGAACAATTTCGGGCCTTTGTGGGTGTACGCAACAAACCCAGTGTGCTGCGCTCTGTGTGTGTGCCACGCCCGTGTTAACTTTACACTGTGGGGTAGCGCTCTGTGATCCGTGCTCTCTATGTGCACCGCGCCCCTCTGTGTGTGCGCCGCGCTCTGGAAAACACCTCCAAACTCCCTCCAAACGCATGCTTGCACTCTCAATCACTTTACTATGTTTCTCTATAACTTTGATTTGCACAATGACTTTGTTACTTGCGGAAACTTCTATATAAAGGCATTTGGAGTCATGGGTTTAATTTTTTCTTCTTTAAAACCCACTTTGCTAATGTCTTGTTTTGGCACTTTTTCCTTGATTTAATTCAACACTGAATTTCACTTTTCCCTTTGAATTTTTAGCTAGAATGATGAAATTTTCGACACTTTTTTGCAGGGGTTGTATGACAAATCATTTGGCCACGAAAACCATGACTGTGCCTGAAGAGATCAACTGGAGACTTTTTTGAAAATTATCACAAATGACACACTGTTTGACTTTTCTTCAAAACAGAGTTTTGAAGAACAATCGTAATCTGTCAACATGACGATGAGAATCTTTGAATCACAACTTTGTAAGGGTCTCCCTCTGGCCTGCATGGCTTTATTGAACATGTTTGAAGACCAAATTGACTAATCCCTAAACCTAATGACTGAAAATGACTCTTGTCCATTAAGGACCAAACGTTGACTGTCATGGACTTTAGTGAACATTGACGAGAAGACCTAAGCCAGCAGGTGCCATACATGAGGGGAAATGACTAACAAGACCTTTTCCGTCAAATGATGGTATTCCCCTAGTGGAATGCAGCTGAGTGAATGGAGCGAGACACCTAGAAATGAAATGCATAAAGAGTTTTGATCTCTAACGGAGGACTGACAAGACCGACTCTAACATTGGCTCCAATGGGGGTGGGTATCTCCTTGGAGGTGCCAAGAACAGTAGATCTCTGGAAGATCTAGACAGTGCCTTCGTCCATTGGGTATGGAGTCATTATTTCGACAAACAACACAAGACTCTGACTCATTTATGAAACTAAAATGACCAAAAAAACTGACTCAAATTTGACATTGAAATGACTTGAAGACTAACTTGACAAACTCTAACCAAGCTTAAATAAAATGGTATTTACAGTGATAGTGGAAGCAGCGTCAATAACTCATAAATGGTACCGTTTGAGCAGCCGACTAGTGATCGGCCCTCTTGGACAATCTTCCCCGTTCATTTCCTTTAGAAGAAAGGCATTCTGACCTCGATATGCTGCAATCTTGAAGGGACCTTTCCAGAGATTCTCAAACTTACCGTGCTTACCCTTCTCCTCATTCTTTGCATCCCACTTCAGCACCACATCATCCAACTGAAATTTTTCTGCCTTTGCTTTTCTGTCATAAATTTTCTTAATCTTCTCCTGCAACTTGGATGTGTTCTAGAAAACTTCTTCTCTGGTCTGTTGCAAGTGTACCATTTGATTCAACCTTCTCTGCATAGGATCGTCTTCACTGCCGGCCTCCTGGAGAAGTTTGACTACCGGGGCTGCGAGAGAGGTAGGAAAAATTGTATCAACTCCATAAACAAGCTCAAAAGGTGACGTACCAATGGATTTCTTCTGACTGACCCGATTTGCCCAAAGTGCATTGACCAACCTCTTATGCCAACTCTTCTTATTTATTTCCAGCAGCTTCTAGATGATGTTGACCAATGATTTATTAGAAGATTCCGTCAACCCATTGCCTTGCGGATGATAGGCGGTTGAATGACCCAAAATGATGTGATATTTATGACAAACTCTACCATCCTTTTTGATTTTAAAGCTGCTGCGTTATCAATGATTAACTTATTCGAGCAACCAAAGCGAGACAAGATGTTATTTTCAAGGAATGAAATAATTACCACATCTGTAGCTTGTCGGGTGGGAATTGCCTCGATCCATTTTGTGAAATAATCAGTTGCTATGAGGATCCATCTATGCTGACCGGAAGAAGCGCGATGAATTTCACCAATGAAATCCAACCCCCATTGCTGAAAAGGAGCACTCACCTCAATAGGCTTAAGTGGAAAAGGCTGTAACTTCTGCCTCCCTTCGAAAATCTGACACTTATGACAGTGCTTGACCATCTTATATACATCAACAAACAATGTTGGCCAATAGTATCCCACTCTCAAAATTGTATTTGTTGTTGATTTCCAAAAAAGGTGACCGCCATAGTCTCCCTTGTGGAAATCCTTCATGACCTTCTTTGCTTCTTTTTCCACCAAACAATTTAACAGAACGCCACCGAGATCTTTCCAATAAAGTGCAGAATTTAGAATGGAAAACTTGGCAGCCTTCAATTTGAGTGTTCTTGCTTTGTTTGTGGTCATGCTGGGCTATGGTGACAAATTTTTAAGCACATATATGATATCTGAATACCACGGAGAAAGAGCAAACATTTCAGATACCTGAACTGACGATCCTTCCTCATTTTCATTGGACATAACAACGATCAGATTTATGTCCAAGGCGTGCAAGTTTGATTCGGCCATTAACTTTGCCAATCCCTGTCCTTTAACAAGCTTTGTGGGCTTTATTTCCACATCATATTCCAACAAAGCTGCAATCTACTTTCCTCGTCTTCCTTCCGGATCGGTCTGCACTAAAACATCTTTGACAACAACGTTAGGAACATAGGCCAAAATATGAGAATGTAGAATATATACCCGAAAATCTTTCAATGCTTTCACAAGTGCAAGGGCTTGCTTCTCAATGATGTTGTATTTTAAGGCTGCATCTCTTATGGCTCTGCTGAAGAATGCAATGGGTCTTTCGTGATCATCTCTTTTCTGCAATAACACAGCTGCGATAGTGTGCTCTGAAGCGAATGAAAACAATATAAAATCCAGAGTGTAATCCGGGTTGACTAGAACTGGAGCTGAAGAAAGAGCCAGTTTGACTAAATTGAAAGATTTTACAGCCTCCTCCATCCATTTCACTTGGCTGTCCTTCTTAAGCATGTTTGTAATCTCTCTTAGGTGTTCAGCAAGATTAGGTACAAAGTGGCGTACAAAATGCATTTTACCATTGAAAGATTGAATCTCTTTCTTATTCCGGGGCAGATCGATTTGCTGAATCGCTTGTACACATGCTGGGTCAATACGAATGCCATCTTTTGAGATAATGCACCTGAGTAATTTGCCTTCCTCCATGGCGAACAAGCTCTTTTTCGGATTCAGTGACAAGCCATATTTTCTGCACTTTTGAAAGACAGTTTTTAGATGGTTCATGTGTTCTTCATCAGATTTGGAAAACACCGTCAGATCATCCAGGTACACAACCAAAAAAACATCCTTCTCATTTGCGAAAGCCAAGTCCATTGCACGCTGAAATGTGGCCCCCGCGTTCTTCAAACCGAAAGGCATTTTAGCGTAATGAAAGGTTCCCCATGGAGTGGTGAACGCTGTCTTGTCTCGGTCATCTTCATGGACATAAACTTGGTTATATCCAGAATAACCATCAAGTAGGGACATACGAGATGCTCCCACTACTCATTGAAGTATATGGTCCATTTTGGGCAGTGGATAGTTGTCTTTCAACGAAACTTTATTTAGATTTCTAAAATCAATGCACAAGCGAATCTCACCTGTCTTCTTTCGTACGGGCACCAGATTAGAGATCCAATCCAAAAATCTGATGGGAACAATGATTCCTGATTTGTACAACCTGTTTATCTCCTTTTCAATTGATGGCAACAACTTTGGATTTAGCCTTCTCAACTTCTGTCTTAAAGGTTTCTGATTGGGCTTGATGGGTATAATGTGCTGAATTATATTGGTATTATATGTCTTTAAGTCGGAATAGTCCCAAGCAAACACATCTGCAAATGAAGACAACAAACTGATATCTTTGTCCTTTATTTTTGGTGGCAATGCTTTAGACAGTTTTACCATTTTAGGATTAGCAGCTGTTCCAACATTGACCTCTTCCACACCCTTCTCTGTTGGCTGCAATGTTGGTTTGCAGGCTACATCACCTTGATCATAGAGTTCTTCTAAAGGTATCAAGCCTTTAGGAATAATGTTATTCTTTATCTGCAACACGTCCATTTCATTGATCTGCACGTCATCTGTACCATTACCTTTAGCATCGTCATTTTCTACATCAATTGAGGTTTCTTTAAACTTACCTTTGTTTTGTAGAAAATCATCAATCTCCTCATCATCTTGGAAAACTTGCCAATATCTCTGATTGTCAGGGACAATCGAACGATGCTTGACATGGATTTCGAATTTATTACTAGATTTCATTGGGATCTTCAAACTACTTGCTGCCTTAGCAAGAGCATCAACAATGTTATTTTGTATACGAGGCACACATGTCAAGGTGTATTCTGAAAATAACTTTAAGATGTCTAGAACTGCATTACGGTAAGCCCGCATTTGAGGATGCTTTGCTTGATATTCGCCTCTGACCTGCTTAATCACCAATTCGGAGTTTCCATATACTGAAATCCTCTTAGCATTTAGCTTTCTTAGAAATTTTAGGCTAGAAATCAGAGCTTCATACTCAGCTTCATTGTTTGAACAATCAAAATCCAACTTGTAAGAGCATACCCGCACGTTACTAGGCACTTTTTTCGGGGCAGAGAAAGGACTGCGTACCCAAATTCCAATTCCAGCGCCATCATTTCCCACTGCTCCATCGAAATCCATGGTCCACAAACCTTCTTCCTCCTCTTGAAAGTGTTGAAAATATGTTTGCTATGCTTTGTCTGCTTGCTGTCCATTACTTTCAGCTGATCACTCAACGGTGTTCTGCTGTTCTTGTCCTTCTCTCTTTAAAAATCCTCTGAAATTTTATGTTATTTATGGAATATCATCTACTTCTACTAACTGACTATCGATATCATTGAAACTATCAGAATACAAAACAAAATACTCTAAATCTGTATGTACATAATTAATCAAATGATTTATTGGTTTCTCCTTGCTTGTAATCATGTATTTCATTTTTTGTTCTCGATACAATTTCCTCATTTGGCCAAACACCGGAATCGTTGCATAGGAGAAATCTAGTTGTAGTGTCCCTTTCAATTTCGCTACCCAAGAGCTGGAAAGAAGCATGCCAAACCTGGGAGGAATATCTGCTACAACAATATCCATCAAAACATTCTTCATTGGAAGTTGATCCAGACTCACAACCAAGTCTTTGATGATCCCGATACATCTTACTCTGCTGGAATCGAACAAATAGAGATCATGGTATTGCCGGGTGATGTCTAGACCCAACTTATCTATAATAGCCTTGGGCATGAGATTGTGAGAAGCTCCGGAATCGAACATGGCATTATGCAACACAAAATCATGCAATCTTAAACTGATATAAAAAGGTAGCACATCACTATCAGGAGACTCACTGTTCGATGCTGGCCCAAAAATCATTTCGGGTTGATCATCTTCGACATTCACCATGTCGGTCATTGGGCCCAAATTCAAAATTTTAGATACTTGCCCTCTATAACTGCTGTTCCTCATTATTTCAGTCAAGGGAATGGATACCTTCAATTTAGAAATTTCATTCTCTAAATTAAAAGCGGGAATCTTTTCTACCTCTTTGACTGGGATTTCTTTCCTTTCCTTTTCTTTAAATGCAATTGGCTGATTTGATTGTTCTGCTGATGGTGATTTGCTGCTATCCGAACCAACTGCTTCCTTTCCTTTCCTTTGTGTAACTGATGAATCATTCTTTGATGCCTCAACGTCCTTCTTCTTCTGAATTGGTTTAACCGGCACATCTCTGTTTCTAAGTGAATATTGCTGCTGTTGGGCCGACAGAGCATTCATATAGCCTCTTTGGTACTCATCTGATTCTTCCTCCAAAACAGTGTCATTTGCTAGAATGAAATCTGCATCTTTGTGTACAGCTGGACTTTCTGCATATTCTTCATCCTCAGTAATATAAATATGTTAGGATATTCCGACACATAGGAATAGTTAAGTATAACTTGGTCTAGTATAGAGTTAGGTAAAGTGTGTTTCTTTACTATGTACATTTGTAACTTACAATCCGACGGTCACGATATGTAGTGATCCGACGGTTCAATCTCTCCTCAGTATTACCGACACTTGATCCATGGCTTGACACCCGATTGGTCCATGAATTCTATTTAAAGCACATGGAGGGTCATTTATAGGTTAACCGTGCATGAGAGAAGATTATGTAAATTTTCATTCTTTTATTAATAAATTGCCTGAAGTAGCCACGTTGGCTCAGGCGTGGATTGTTTCCCTCTTTGAGGGTTTTAACCACGTGAAAATACTGGTGTATTGATCTGTGATCTATTTGTGAGCGGTGTCCTTTTGGTGTTCTGTCTGAGGAACTTACCCTGTAAATTCCTACATGGTATCAGAGCTATTTGAGGGCCGCGTCTATTGGTGATCCAAATTTGAAGCCGGTTGAACTGCATCCGACTGCCATCTGCTAGATCTGTTGTTTTTGACTGCTTTCGGGCCGAGAGGACTCCTCTGTTGTGTTGGGAGCATCTGTTCCAGTGAGGAACCCCTTTCGTTTCATGCAAAAATGTTTCCAGTAGCCCTAGCTGCGTCATTTTTTAGATCTAGAGGTATACAATGTTTATTTGCAGTTTACTGTTATTTTCTCTCTGTTTATTTTGGTTTCGGTTTATTTAGCTCCTTTTATTACCGTATCTATACCTTTCATTTCTATGTATGCTCTTTTCCCTGTGACTCTGTGCGATATGGGCAAATCAAAAACAGAAAGGAAGGATTTTCTCATGCGTATGCTCTTTTCCCTGCACCTTAGTGTGATCTCGGAAAATCAGAAACATTGACGAAAATATTTAGTTTTCGGGTAAAGCTAACTTTAAGCCGTAAGGCTTGTTTTTTTTTGCATGTCCGTGTTGGGTTTTGTTGTTTTGTTTTGTAGGGAGAAAAAGAGCTTTCTCAAGCAAGCACGCAATCCAAAGCATCCGTGACTAAAAGAAAACAAAGGCCCCCCCACCGCCCCCCCCCTCGCTCTCGTCATCCATGATGTCTCTATCTTTTTGTATAGCTCACTTGGTTCAAAGCTAATTTAAGAGAGTAGAGGTCTTGGGTTCAAATCTCCTTTTTGTTGAAAAAGGAGCGTTTTTTTTTCATTTCCGCACATTCCTGCACTTTTTCGGCGCCTTCATCAACATTTCTTAAAAAGGTCATAACTTCTTCATCTGGAACCCGTTTTCAGAGCCGTTTTTTTTTAACCAACCTAATTTTTCAAGCTCTTTCCATTGGAACACTTAGTTTTAGCATATATAGCTTCAGTTTCTATCAAAATGGAAAGTTCATGCCAAGTTATCCTTGACAGCACCAACTACTTCCAATGGTGGTCCTACATTGTTGATTTACTTAGAAGTAAAGGTCTTTACCGAAACGCCACAGGCCAAGAAACCAAGCCAAAAGATGAAGAGAAAGCAGCCAAATGGGAAAATAGGCAAGATCAAGCACGTGGGTTGATAGGGATGTCTATCTCTCCCGATCTTAGATTCCATATTGCTGAACTTGATACTCCTGATAAAGCAATGGAACAACTTACTAAAGTTTTTGGAATAAAAAATGAACTTAGAGCCCATCAGCTTGAAAATGAGTTGCTTACATTAAACCCCAATGATTTTTCTTGCATTGAAGATTTCTTGTCCAAGTTCAAGACCATTAGACTTCTCTTGAAAGGTGTTAAAGTTAAGAAAGAAGATAGTGCCCTTATCTATTGCATTCTTACTAAGTTGGGACCAGCCTACTCTGTGTTTGTTTCCACCTTCCATTCTACAAGAGAAGCCTTCATTTCTCAAGGAAATGACTACAAGCCCCCTTCCTTTGATGCTTTTTGTGATTCTTTAATAAGAGAACAAGAAAAACTCTTACACCTTGGTCTTCTTAATCTTGGAAACTCTTCTAAGAAAGCGTTAATCATCCAGCAACAACCAAACTCAAAGAATCCTAAGAAGTCATATCATAAAAAGAATGGTCCTAAACCAAACAAGGGTCCTAAGCAATTTCAGTCTCAAAATGAAAAATCATTTCACCAGAATGATAAGGAAAATAAAAAAAAAGGCAAGAAGGCTGATAGACATTGCAACTTTTGTAATCGAGATGGCCACTTAGATTCTAAATGCTTTAAGAAGATGGAAGCCTTGGAAGTAGCAATGAAGAAGCATAACATCCATTTGGAGCACTCTTCAAATTCATCTTCAGGAATGGCACTTTCTACATGTGGTTGTCAAGCATCTCGGTCTGGCTATGCATTAAATTTCTCTTCTTCCTCTCATTCTCATGAATGGCTCATTGATTCTGGAGCTTCTTATCACATGGCCAAAAATAAAGCCATGTTTTCTTCTTTAAATGATTGTAACACCAAAAATATATATGTTGCTGATAATAGATCTCTTAATGTTGTAGGGACTGGAACTGTTCATATCGACAATGGTCAATTTAATGATGTATTATGTGTTCCAACCTTATCCTCCAACCTTCTATCTGCATATCAGATAACTCATTCAGGTGAAGGTAAAATCGTTGAATTTTCACTTCATGATGTTGTAATCAAGGACCTAAAGGATCCTAGACAGATTTTAGCTACTGGCATTGCTGATGATTCCACAAGGTTGTATAAGTTTCACAACTTTGGGTCATCAAATCTTCCCTTAGTATTTTTTGCTCATAATGATGAAGTGAGCAAACTTTGGCATGAGCAATTTGGTCACTTAAACTATCGCTCTCTTCAGAACCTATGTAAAG
>APFE030877852.1:158382-180081 GCA_000404065.3 Pinus taeda
AATGTTATCATTAGAAGAGATGTAAATTTTGATGAAAATAAATCGGCCTACGAGCCTAATTCGGCGCATGTGCCACCTCTCTCTATCTCTTCTACTTTTGAACATATTTCTTCTTCATATGATGAAAGTGAGGATGACAATCCTCCCCCACCTTCTCAGGATCCTCCTTCATCTCCTTCACTTCCAAAATGGGTCCGTGCTACTCAGAATGCAGCAGGTGATCTTGTCGGTGATCCTACAGATTAGTGCCGTACACGTTCTCAGTTTGAAAGAGCCTCTTCTTTACTAGCTCAAGTCTCAGCAAATTATGATCCTGACACCTTTGCAGAAGCTTCAGGCCATCCAGATTGGGACGCAGCTATGAATGAAGAATATCGTTCATTATTGGCAAACGATACATGGGATCCTATTCCTCTACCAAAGGGATGAAAACTTGTTAGATGCAAATGGGTTTACAGAATCAAGTATGGACCAGATGGGAAAGTTGATAAACATAAAGCTCGTCTTGTTGCTAAGGGATTTTCACAAGTTGAAAGAATTGACTATACTGAAACCTTCTCCCCTGTTGCCAAAATGAACTCTGTCCGCCTTGTTCTTTCCCTTGTTGCCTCTTTCAAATGGGAAGTCCATCAGATGGATGTTAAATTCGCCTTCTTGCATGGGGATTTCCATGAAGAAATCTATATGGAACAACCTATTGGGTTTATACAAACAGACTCCAGTCTTGTATGTTGGCTTAAGAAATCCCTTTATGGTCTCAAGCAAGCTCCTCGGGCTTGGTATGCCAAAATGGATAGTTTTCTTTTAGAATCTGGCTTTTCTAGGTGTCATTCTGATAATACTGTCTACACCAAGAAAGAGGGCAATTCTCTTATCATTCTTGTTCTTTATGTTGATGATCTTATCCTCACTGGTAGTGATCCCAACCTTATTAACCATGTGAAGTCCAGCCTTAAAAAGAAGTTTGAAATGACAGACTTAGGACATTTACATTATTTTCTCGGTCTTCAAGTCTTGCAATCCAAGGAAGGTATTTTCCTCTCCAATCCAAGTATGCCTATGATCTTCTACGCTTTTTTCACATGGAAGATTGTAAGCCAGCTCCTTCTCCCTTTCAGTCTGGAGTCAAAATTTCAGTCAATTGTACTTCCCCTGAAGTTGATGCTACCTTATACTGTCAACTTGTCGGAAAACTTTTGTATTTAACCCATACTCGT
Source organism: Pinus taeda (assembly GCA_000404065.3). Taxonomy (NCBI): domain Eukaryota; kingdom Viridiplantae; phylum Streptophyta; class Pinopsida; order Pinales; family Pinaceae; genus Pinus; species Pinus taeda. Next base: position 159,600 of record APFE030877852.1, read on the forward strand.
CCTGATCTTTCCTTTGGTGTTGGCCTTGTTGCTCGCTTTATGCAAACCCCACACGAAAGTCATTGGAAAGCAGCTAAACGAATACTTCGTTATGTTCGAGGTACAGTTCAGTTTGGCATTCATTACAGTGCTGAAGCATCTCCTCTATTGGTTGGTTTCACTGATTCGGATTGGGCTGGTGATCCTGATGATCGGAAGTCTACTGCTAGTTATGTGTTCACTCTTGGTTCAGGACCTATTACATGGGCTTGCAAGAAATAGGCTGCCATTTCTCTTTCTTCAGCAGAAGCAGAGTATCGTGGTGCTGTAGAGGCTAGTAAGGAAGCCTTGTGGCTTCGTCAGATCCTATCAGAGTGTGGTTTTTAGCAGCAGCATCCGACTACACTTTGGTGTGATAATCAAAGTTCCATTCAGCTCTGCAAAGATCCAGTTCAGCATCAGCACAGCAAACACATTGAACTACACATGCACTTCATCAGAAAGCTCATTCTTGACCATGTTCTTGAAGTGCAATATTGTTCAACAGATGATCAAGTTGCAGACATCTTCACAAAGGCTCTCACAGAGGCGAAGTTCGCTAAACTTCGATTTATGGTTGGAGTTCAGGAAGTTGTCACTAAGGGGGGATAGGCTCTAGTGCCTCCTTCCTTCTCCTATTGTGTCATATTTGTAAATCCTTCAATCCTATCCCAAGTTGTTCTTAAGGGGGGATGTTAGGATATTCCGACACCTAGGAATAGTTAAGTATAACTTGGTCTAGTATAGAGTTAGGTAAAGTGTGTTTCTTTACTATGTACATTTGTAACTTACAATCCGACGGTCACGATATGTAGCGATCTGACGGTTCATTCTCTCCTTGGTATTACTGACACTTGATCTGTGGCTTAACACCCGATTGGTCCATGATTTCTATTTAAAGCGCATGGAGGGTCATTTATAGGTTAACCGTTCACGAGAGAAGCTTATGTACATTTTCATTCTTTTATTAATAAATTGCCTGAAGTGGCCGCATTGGCTCAGGCCGTGGACTGTTTCCCTCTTTGAGGGTTTTAACCACGTCAAAATACTGGTGTATTGATCTGTGATCTGTTTGTGAGCTGTGTCCTTTGGTGTTTTGTCTGAGGAACTTACCCTGTAAATTCCTACAAAATATGCAAATCATCAGGAGGAAAGAGGTGGTTTTCTTCACCTATTATATTCCCATCCTCATCTGACTCTGGTCTGTGCACAAAATTTTGCTGCAAAGGTGGCTGTACTGGCTACTCTGTTGTCTGCTCTTGGGCTCACTGATCTCTCTCCCTTATTCTATATTGTGGCTGTTGTTGGCCACAAAAGTTAGGATTTTTAACTTGTGGCTCAGGTTTATCAAGTTTCACCCTTTCAAGCATCTGCTCTACCTTCCGGAGTAGTTGATCTATCGAGGAAGATTCTTCTTTTACGGTGACTTTCTTCTCTGCCTTTGCTCTAGCCCTCTTGGTCAGCAGATTTGCTTCAACGCTGACCGTGATCTTCTGCATGTCTTCCATTGTGGCCAGTTCTCTCTCTCTTAATTGATAAGCCATGTTAGCATCAAAACCATCTGGAAACTTCACCATGGCTAGCCCCACATGTGGCCTTAGATGATCGGGAATTTCATTATAAACTGAATTGAATCTAATGCAGTAGTCTTGGACCGACTCACCAGCATTTCGTTTGATTTGCTCATATTCAGCTAGAATTTGAAGAGCATTCTTTTTCACTTCCCAGCGGTTTAAAAATTGTCTTTGTAGGTCGGCCAAGGTAGCGATACGTGTAGCCGGCAGACCTCTGAACCATTTCCTCACTTCACCTGCAAATGTTTGTACAAAGAGTCTTATTGCCACATTCTTTGCATTGATCTCGTGAAGTTCGTAGAAATTTGCCATTCTGTCCACATGTTGCTGAGTAGTAATGTTGTTAGGAGTGCCATCAAAAAACGGGATTTTGCTTTGATAATCTACGGGCATATCATCTAAAACTTGAGGCAGAACAAGGGGTGAAAAACGGGCAGCCATCACTCTTGGTAGATTCAACCTTGGAGGTGTTGGAGGAGAGTGCGCAATTTGTAGGGGGATAGCAATTGGATTTTGAAGCTGTGGTACAATGTAATTATCAATTGAACGGTTAGCCCTTTCCGTTTCCAAGTCTACAAGAAACTGTGGATTGGGGACAATGGAGTCAACTGCTCTTTCGGATTTGGTCTCAAACAATGATATTTCAAACTGCTCATCAAAATCTAGCTCTTCAAGATACTCAAAACTGTCAGGGCATGAATGGGATTTGAACACGGGAGATATAGAGCTCTCTTGACGACGAATTCTTGGAATCAAATTGGGATTTTTGTAGATGTGCGGAGGATCTGGATCTGGATTAGCTCTGGTATATCTTCTAGAAGTCAACGTGCTATTAAGAAGAATTAAGGAGAGTAATTTCATCCCCAGTGGAGTCGCCACTATGTTAGCACCTAAATCTGCCTTAGGTTGAAGGAAGGCAAAATTCAGGGTAACCACAAACCATGTTCAGTCTGGTAGCTAGCCCTACAAGAACAAGAGAGGGCTCTCTCCGTGTCATGCTCAATGAATGAATAAATGATATGGTCTGAGATGACTTACAGTGAAATATTGATTTTAGGCTAGTAAATAAATATGGATACAAGAGGCAATTTTTGGTAAATGACTGAGTTTCTGAGATGTATGGGACCAACGAACAACAATGAGTAGAGAATTTAACACAAAGGCACATATTACTTCGTGAGGCAAGACAGGCAGAAAGTCTAGCAATTAGTTTTGAAATAATGCGAAATGGAAATATTGTTGAGGAGGGTGAAAAGGGAATAAACACATGAATCCTTTTCAATAGAAGAAGAACACTGAACGTGAAACTTTCCCACAGGAAGAGCAACAAACATGAATTCTACCTTATCTTACTTAGAAAATTTCACTGGAAATGAATATGAATGAACTGTGAAACATAACAAAATACATATGAAACATAAAGAGGACACATTTGCTACACTCACAACCACATGAATCTCATGAACCAAAGCCGCTGCCTTTCATTAATTCTCTGTCAAAATATACAATGAAGAACTGAGTTTCTGTCCCACAGTCTCCCAGAAATTACAACCAACCAACCCTTTGCAAATGGTTTGCATACAATAAATAGAATATGCCATGAGGAAATAGAACGACCAAGAGTTTGGGAGTTTTTTGAATCATTACAAAGTGGAAGTGGAAATCCAACCATTAGTTACAGGTGCAGCATTACAAAAATGAAAAATGGATTGGGTGACTGCTCGCCTTCCTTTGCCACTTGGATAGAAACCAACCTTTAGTGGAAATACTTTAAATTTTGCCTTAGGTGCCGAAAAAAGTGTAGTGTAAATGAGCGGGTCCACTTGGAGAAATTCACGAATCGAAATGTCGCGGAGCGGAAGTGATTTTGGCCTTTTTCTCTCTATGCGCTGCACCCAAATCTATATGCGCCATGCCACTTTGGAGGCGATTTTGAGGTACCTGCAGGAGTCCAAATTATGCCCAAGTGTGCTCGTTAGAAAGTCCTGCTTGTCTACTTTCCAACCCAAGTGGAATTTATGAATTTGGTGCTCATTTTCCCCTCCAAAACTTCATTCTCCCAAGACTGCTTCCTGTGTGTCAAAATAGGGGCAGAGAGGTCATTTTTTGAGTGTTTTTGACCTCCTGGGGACTCAAAACTTGCCCAAACTTCTTGTCCATGCACCAGTAGTCATGATTTTTCTTGCTGAATCCAAAAATACAAACCATTTGTGATTTGGAGCTCCCAATCCTAAGCACTGCGCCAGTGGCGCGACGCACAGGGAGAAAAAACCTGTGTTGTATCCAAAAATTTGTCATGTGACCAAAATTGCCCCAAATTTTTTGAAATTTGGGCTGGAAGTTCCCTATGAAGCATTACACAGTGATGATGATGCAGAGAAAGGTAATTTCAGTGGACAGAGGCAGGTGATCCAGAGATCCGTGAAGTGGAAACGGACAGTCAGGGAGCATATTGGCTTTAAGCCACAAACATACAAAGAGTAGAAGAGACAGAAGTAGAGAAAGAAGTGAATTGCAGAGAACAGAGAAGCTGAGCTGACCTGTAGAGCAAAGGAAACATCGAGCAGATAGAACAAAGAGAGTCTGAGAGTTTGTGAACTCCAGAGAAGGCTTGATAGGCTCAAGCAACTCCTTTGTGTATTTCTATTGGGTATTGAGTACCAAATTGGACTCATACCACTGAGACTAGTTGAGGTCGAGATTCAGTAAGGGGAGTTTGTGTACTCTAGAGACTTGGGGGATCCAAGTACAATCCTCCTGATCATTCTTTTTTAAGTGAGACTCAAATTGAGCTCCTTATTGTCAAATCTCTGCTTTAAGACTCAATAGAAAGGCCACCACTGAAGGCTGGACCAGGAGATGTAGCCCAGGAGGATTGGGTGAACTCCTCATTAAATTTGTTGTGTTTTTGTATTTGCTTACTATGTTTCTCTTACTGTTTCAAGTGCCTGTGTATTTCACAATCTTATCGATCCATTGCTTAAAATAACATAGGCACACCCCAACACATGGGTCTGCAATACCTTCATTAATTAACTGAGATCATTCACGAGTGATTTTCAGATCAAGTGGTATCAAAGCTCCTAAGTTATTTAAGGTTAGACAAGCTTGTGCTAGATTTTTTTGTTGAATGCTAACTAGATCAAAGCTTAAATTAGGAGAAGGAGAGTTGGTCGAAACTACCCCAGAAATTGGAAGAGTCTGTCCTAAGAAGAAAATGTCAGAAGAAAGTCCCTTGGGACCAGATCCCCAATTTATATATTGTTTCCTGGCCATGAGGTCCATGGTAGAGGAAATGTATACGGACTTCAGGAAACATAAAGATGAAGATTCGTCAGGCCCCAAACAAGGAAAAGGAGAAGAAGAATCTCTCCTCCATGACCACTCAAAAGGCAAAGGGAAATAAGAAAGCTTTCTCACACCTCCTAATAGACTTGAACATAAAAAGAAGACATATTTGATTAAATTAGATGTTAAATTTGATTTACCAATATATGATGGAGACTGAATGTAGAGAAGCTGGATAATTAGATCAGACAAATTGATGTTTATTGTAGAGTGTAGAGTATCGACTCAAACAAGAGTAAGATTCAGCTGGCCAGCCTACGCCTCGAAGGCACTGCCTTGGTATGGTGGGAAGGCAAGACCCAAGCTGACATGAAGAAACATGGTAAGATTCTTTTTGTCTGGAGTAAATTTGATCCTGCAATAAAAAAACAATTCTATCCACTAGCTTACATGCAACAAGCCATGGTGAGCTGGCAAACTCTTTGCCAATTGAAAGGGCAAATTGTACAGGGTTACACCCAAGAATTTGGGAAGAGATCTTTGATTCTAGGAATTTCATTAGACTCAAATGAGACTCTGTTGAAGTACATAGGGGGTCTACACAGCTACATGAGGCACACTATTCTCATGTTTAATCCCACTAGTATAGATGAGGTATCTGTTCAAGCTACGCATCTAGAAGCTAGAGGAAAGAATGGGAACCCAAAAGTTGGAGGATCATCCAAGCCCATTGCAAGAAAGAATAGGGAGAAAATAAAATAGAAATGGAAAGAGAGGAAGGCCAACACTGCACAGAAAAGCAAGTCTTCATGCACTTACTGTAAGAAGGATGGGCATGATGATGAGCATTGTTGGATTCTGCATCTGGAACTGAGACCTAAGAAGTTCGAGGGCAAGAAGAAGAAGATTGCTACAACTATTCAGAAATATTTGGGGTCAAACTCAGGAGATGAAACAACCATTGCAGCCACAGGTATAAAAGGTAAAAATTATGAAACATTTACTAGTAATTCTACACAATCTATTAATGATAAAGAAAACGAGAGAAAAAGACGTGAGATTTTCCATATTTGAGTTATTTCCAAACATCAAAAGATTGATCCTTTGTTTGATAGTGGTTCACAAGTAAATTTAATTTCTAAAGAAATTGTAAAGAAGTTGGGATTACTGACTACACCTCACAAGAAACCATACCCATTAGGTTGGTTAAGTGATAAAACACAACTACAAGTGACTAGACAATGTAAACTTAAGTTTTCCTTTGGGTCAACATTTGTAGATGAGGTTGAGTTAGATATAGTGCCTCTAGATATATGTGGAATTGTTTTAGGAAGTCCTTAGTTGTATGATAGAAAAGCTAATTTCTATAGAGATGAGAACAAGTATCTACTCGTTAAAGATGGAATCGAATACTGTGTAAGAGCTCACAAGCTCAAGAATAATTATACTCTCATAAATTCAGGGTGGATGAAACGAATTGTAAATTCATGCAAACAATTTTTTACTGATGGTTGTAAAGGAAAATAAACCTGATAAAACCAATGTATTTGAGGGCTATGATGCTAAATAGCAAGCATTTAGAAAAATTTGTTTCAGAGTATGATATCTTGTTTCAAGAACCTAAAGGTCCACCACCCAAAAAGGAAATAGTGCATGATATTAATTTGCAGCAAGATGATCCATTGCCTAACATCAGAATATACAGGTTGTCCACTTTGGAGAATGCAGAAATCAAGAAGCAAGTGCAGGAGTTGCTTGAGAAGGGGTTCATCAGACCTAGCACATCACCAAGTGGGTCTCCAATCGTTTTGGTGAGAAATAAAGATGGCTCGTGGAGAATGTGCATTGATTACAGAGCACTGAATGAGATCACGATAAAAAATCATTATCCCCTTCTTCGCATAGATGATCGATTAGATCAATTGAAAGAAGTTGTTTACTTTTCCAAGTTAGACTTGCATAGTGGGTATCATCAGGTCAGAGTTGCAGAGCAAGATGCATGGAAGATTGCTTTCAAAACAAAGCAGGGATTGTATGAGTGGCTGGTTATGCCCTTTGGCTTAACTAATGCTCCTGCTACTTTCATGAGAATAATGAATGATGTACTCATACCTTTTCTTGATGATTTTGTTATTGTATATTTGGATGACATTCTTATATTTAACAAAACGTGGGAAGAACATTTAAAGCATGTTAAGCAGACACTAGATGTTTTGAAAAGAGAAAAACTTTATGTTAAAATCTCAAAATGTGAATTTGGCAAAACATCTTTGAATTATTTGGGTCATATAGTAGGGGGTGGTGAATTGAAGATAGATCCCTCTAAAGTTGCAGTCATTGTAAACTGGCCTAAACCCAAATCTGCTATAGAAGTGAGAAGTTTCTTAGGAGTAGCACAATATTGGAGAAAGTTCATTTCTAACTTTTCCTTAATTGCATGTCCCTTACATGCTAACAGGATTGAACAAGGTGTTTCAGTGGGGAGGCAAACAACAGAAAGCCTTCGACACCTTGAAAGAAAATATTAGTACAACACCAGTACTAGCACTACCTAATCTTCAAAGACCATTTGAGATCCAAACAGATGCCAGTGACTATGCCATGGGAGTAGTGTTGATACAACACAGTAAACCCATATGTTATCATTCTGAGACATTTAATTCTGTAGTAGTTAACCATCCCACATATGATAAAGAATTGTATGCATTAGTACAGAGTGTGAAAAAGTGGAAACATTACTTAATGGGCAAAGAGATAGTTATACATACTGATCATCAACCACTTCAATATCTACACGCCCAAACTAAGTTGCAACAATCAAGACACTATAGATGGATGGGTTTTCTACAACAGTTTCATTTAGTCATCAGATATAAAAAGGGCATACACAATAAAGTTGCAGATATGCTATCTAGACCTATTATAAATGCATCCACTATACTTAAGCATAATTCAGTACTGCATGAGAGTTACATTGAACAATATGCTCAAGATATATATTTTAAAGATGTATATGCAACTTTAAGTCAAGGCAAACGAGTAGAAGAATTGGATTATCATGTTAAGGGCCGACTCTTGTATCATCGTGGGAAGCTATGCATTCCAAAAACTGAAAGAGTAAAGATAATTCGAGAAGCACACACTTCTCTAATATCAGGTCACTTTGGGGTAAGTAAAACGGTTGCACAACTGCAAAGATTTTGTTATTGGCCAAAAATGAATGAGACAGTTTCTAGATATGTAAGAGGGTGTACCATGTGTGCTAAAAGCAAGCCCAACAATAGAAAACTAGGCTTGTACACTCCATTGCCAATTCCTTCTCATCCTTGGGAAAGTGTTTCCATGGACTTTGTTGGAGGACTACCTAAATCTAGGAAAGGACATGACTATTTATATGTTGTTGTGGATAGGTTCAGCAAAATGTGTATTTTGATACCTTGTAATAAACAAATTACAGCTGAACAAACTACAAAGTTGTTCTTTCAGCATGTATGGGTTCATTTTGGATTACCCACTTCCATTATATTTGACCGAGACACCTGATTTGTTGGGAAATTTTGGTTGAGTTAGTGGGAACTGATGGACCCCAAACTGAAGAAAAGCACAACCTTTCATCCAAAAATAAATGGCTAGACAGAAGTAGTCAACAGGATAGTGATCCAGTTGCTCAGAGGCTATTGCGGCAAGCATCCCAAACTTTGGGACGAACATTTGTGTTATGTGTAGCATGCTTACAACTGAGCAAAACATTCTTCTACACAAAGATCTCCTTTGAGACCTGTTTTGGTTTCACACCAAGGTCTCCCTTAGATTTTGTCTTTGGTAAAGACATAACAGTTGATGGACACACTGATGTGGACAAGGCAACCAAGTTCATTGAACAAATCCAAGAGATTCACCAGGCAGTATAGGAACAACTGGAAAAGAGCCAAGCCAAATACAAGGCAAGGCATGCCAAGCATTAGATGGAGCATGATTTCCAAGTTGGTGATCAAGTCTGGTTGTATATTAGCAAGGATAGAATGCAAGGTGAAGGTAGAAAGTTAAAGCCAATAAGATATGGACCTTTCAAGATACTTGAGAAAATTGGTGAGAATGCTTTTCACCTTGATTTACCAGCTTACATGCACATCTACTTAATCGTTAATGTAGACAACTTGAGACTATTTGAACCTTCATTAATTGACGATCCCGAAGATCCCGAAGAGCAGAGTCAATTGCCTTCTATTGATGATCTGTTACCTGAATATCTCAATGAATTGCAGGAAGACACAATTCTAGACAGGAAGGTGAGGATGACGCGTAGGGGATATGTTGAGTACCTCAGGATTGGACTCAAGGGTTCCAAGCCAAGCAATGCAAAATGGATAGAGATTGGACAGATGGGACAACTATACCCTCACTTAGTCTATGCTTGAATACCAACTTTTGGTGGTCCAAAATCTTTTTCAGTGGGAAGGCCGTGACCCGAATCAGATCCTTAAACATTTCCATGGCTGTTTCAAATTATGTCAGGCTTCAAAATCTTATGAATGACAAGCTTATCAGAAAATATCTCTGGACAATGGCAATGTGTGGCTAGCATGAAACAACGAGGACCCTCGGTTAAAGCACACTGACTGTTGGCCCATGGAGACCGCGCATGGATGCAAATTGGCAATTGGAAGCCTAGATCCAAAAACAGAGGCAGTTTCTGATATGTGATTATCATAGGGAAAAACTCTTAGTGAAGTAAAGCCCCGAGCGCTTGGTCACGAGGAAAATAGGGAACCATGCGGAAACAGTCAGAAGGCGGGTCCCGCGCCCAAAACCGGCAAGATATTGCGTGCACTTCGAGCGGTAAGCGGGTTTGGCCGAGTTCAACGCGATGTCACACACTAGGTGACATATTTCCAACAAATGAGAGAGAAAACCACTTACGTCGCATGAGTAACAATCGAGCAACTTACCCGCGCAATATAGATGGAGACCATAGGATCTGGAGGCTCTAGATCAATGGCAGAGAATCAACCCGATGGAAGACCAGATTTGACAGGGAAATAGATTGAGGTACATGAGATTTGGGGTCCAACACGACTGATGAATTGGCAAAGGAATCAGTTTCGTGGGCAATCTTGGAGCAATGGAAATAACGACCGTTTAAAGAGAACTGACACTTAGTTCATGAGGAAACAAGTGGCCACCTCTCTGTGAAGCGTTACACAACGATGATGACACAGAGCAGGGGAATTCTAGCGGATAGACGTAGGTGATCCAGAGAGGTGGGAAGCAAAAATGAATAGTCAGGGAGTAGATTGGCTTTAAGCCACAAATAGACAAAGAGTAGAAGAGACAAAAGTAGAGAAAGAAGTAAATTGCAGAGAACAGAGAAGTCGAGCTGACCTACAGAGCAAAGGCAACATCGAGCAGACAAAACAGAGAGAGTTCGAGAGTCTGTGAACTCTAGAGAAGGCTTGGGAGGCTCAAGCAACTCCTTTGTCTATTCCTCTCGGGTATTGAGTACCAAATTGGACTCATACCACTGAGACCAGTTGAGGTCGAGATTCAGTAAGGGGAGTTTGTGTACTCTAGAGACTTGGGGGATCCAAGTATAATCCTATTGATCATTCTCTGTTAAGTGAGACTCAAATTGAGCTTGTTATTGTAAAATTTCTGCTTTAAGACTCAATAGAAAGGCCACCACTGAAGGCTGGACCAGAAGACATAATCTAGGAGGATTGGGTGAACTCCTCATTAAATTTGTTGTGTTTTTGTATTTGCTTACTGTGTTTCTCTTACTGTTTCAAGTGCCTATGTATTTCGAAATCTTATCGATCCATTGCTTAAAATGACATAGGCACACCCCAGCACATGGGTCTGTAATACCTTCATTAATTAACTGAGATCATTCATGAGTGATTTTCAGATCACTCAGTTTGGAAAAGGGTTATACTTATATTGATTAGACGCCATTTCAATTAATTTAACAAGTTTGAAACGACAAGTACTCTAAAATCTTTTGATTTTCCGAGAGTCAGAAAAGAGCTTAAAGATAACTCCAAGGGGTCGCTTTTTGCTTATTTTTTACGAGTCAGAAAAAGTGATAAAATAAAAATCATTGAAATAGTCATAATTAATCACGTCACCATGTTCTATGACATGTCGCTGCACAAGTGAAACATGCATTACCAATTTCAAGGAAAAATATTAAAATATAAGTGAAAATTGCCCTAATTTGGTAAAAATGTCCTTTAAAAACTTTTAAAAGCTCAAAAAAGTAAATCAATTTCACCATTTTACCATTTTGTGAATCATAGAGCATTTTTACCCTATTTTACCATAATCTTCAAGTAGAGATTACAATCAATCTCGGACACCATTCATTAAGTTGTTCGCTGCAGGTAAGGGATCTGTCTCTTCCCTTCCATTTGCTTGTATTTTTATGCATTTTCATCCATAGACTAGGCTGCATGGAGGGCTTAGAGAAAATTCACATCGAGGGTGACCAATGTGTGTTTTACCCATTGGACCCGTGCTATTCACCCTACAACCAACTTTGGCAGCATGCTAGAAGTGAAAAAAAATTCAGAAACCATCGAGATGGCACAAAGTAGAGAATTTTTTTAAAAATCCTACAAGTTTAATGCTTTATTTCTAGATTTGCTTCCATATATACTCATGAAATGTTGTTTGACGGATTTTTTATAGGTTAATCAAGAAAAAATGACAATCTAATGGAAAGAAAGAGGACACGAAGTCAAAGACCATGAAGTAGCTTAGGACCCAAATTGCATTGTTGCCCTTCGAGACTATCGATTGTTGAAATTCTTCCGGATTCCTAGTATTAGGAGCCAGGTAGAGTTACTGCAACATTTGATTAGTTGGTGGGATGTAGATCACCAACTATTCATGATTAGGGACCAAGAAATTGAAATAGATGTTGCAAACATTTATTTCATTACTGATTTGTCTAGAATGGGACAATGGATTCAGTTGTCTGGTTCTCAAACTGGAGGGGAGAGAACAAATATGTTGATTGCTAGACATTGTCCAGCACTCGAAAGATCCAAAGTGGGAAGATAGATATTATACCATCACAAATATCCCACTACAAACAATCCTTCATACTATTGTCTGAATAGCTGGGGCTCAGGTGTTTCATTAAGCAACAAAGTCTCATTTCCAGTACACAATCAATTGTCTAAGTCCCACGATCTTCAACTAGTGTGAGGGTTTGTTGGTCAATATGAAAAGCCAACTCACGAAGTGCAAGTTAGGAAGGTTGATTTGGTTTTAGATCCATCTTGGTGACGTTCTTCCTAGAAGTTTTCCACTGTTTCAATATCAGTGGATAGAAGTGGATGCACTAGTGCCTAGAGATTCATGGTTGATGAGGTAGGGTGAGTTCATGCCTCGATAAGGAGGTGGTCAATGGATGTCATTTCCCCCAACATTTTTCAGATGGTTGCGAAAACAACTAATCATGATAGATGAGTGGGCATATGATGGCACGAATTTCTAAGGAGATCTTGATCTTCCACTTCCACCAGATGCACAGTGGACCGATGCAGGTAAAAACAAATTTTAAAGTTATTGAAGTTTTTAATTTTTTTTATATGTGTACTAAGATTTGACACTTGTGATTTTCACAGATGTTGGACCAGAGAGACCTCCAGGGATTTCTCCAATAGCCAGGTGAGTGGCACACTAGATAGAGGATTCTCCTTATGAGGAGGGAGCATATCCGATTGTTGATGTGGCGCGTTATATGGATGTCCTAAAAAGGGGCATTCTAGAATATGCATCGATTGATGAGGTGCCACTACGATGTCAAAGGCACACTATAGGAGTACTTGCTAGATTGTGTCAGTTACTGAACTGAGTCATTAGAGATGTGTGATGCTATCATGAGCACCATGTGGGTGAATATTCATCTCTAGTCTTTATTTTTCACACTTATGTAGGCTTAAGAAGCCATGTGTTTTAGAACACAGTTTTGGAAATTTTGATGTAATAAACTTTTTGCAAACACACACACACACACACTCTCTCTCTCTATACATATACTTTTTTTTCTTGTTATGTTCATTATGTGATCGTTTTATTTTACATATGTCGCATATGTATGTCTAATACATAATTAGCCAATGTATCTGTTAATGTGTTCAAACATCTAAGAAGATGTTGATAAGTGATATAATCAAAGTCTTGTTCCAAAAGATGAACTCACAAATATATTTTTAAAATTTGAGGGTTTCTAACTGAACATTGTCTGTTAAGTTGTAGTAAAATGAGTTGTGAATCAATAGTAACGACTAACTCTCTAATGCCAAGAGCAATGGCTTCTGACAAAAGCTCGATAACCACATTATATTTGACAATGTTATTAGTAGCATGACCTAAACATATGCCTTGTAAATTCACTAACTCACCATTAGGGTCATAGATTGCCCATGTAGTGGAAAACAAATTCTGTGTACTACTACAAGCTCCATTAGCGAAACTGACATAAAGGTTTTATGACATCTGCAAAACAAGTAGAACACATGGTAAGCAGAGGAAAGAACGTTCGAAAAAGCAAGCTAACACACCAAAATCAAACTGCACACTAATTAATAATCACACTAATGTACAAAGTATTTGCACGAAATCATGCATAATACTTTCAGATGGATCCCATTTCGGGACTCGGGTAATCAATCAAAAGAGAGTAAAACCGTAGTTTCACCATTGGCATGACATGTAAACATAAACTTGGCCAATTAGTGGAATAACACACAAAAATGACAATTCCCCCATGCCCCCCGGGCGAGTGAGGGTTACGAGTTAGAAAATCAATGCCCCATTGCGATAATGGGCGAACGGTAAAAACTAGGTGAAGAAATATCATGAAGGAGGATACAAAAATCTTAAGCTCATCACGAGAAAAAGATGCCTCCAAGTGAAATATTTTGACAACCTCAGGTTGTGCTAAGATGTCACTGGGCAAGGTAGCCAAAATGTTCCCCATATTTCCTTCAGACAACACTTCATGAACCAAAATAGGTGTTTGAAGTGGATGAGTCAGTACATTCGAAACAAGGGTTTATAACCAAGAAGAGATCTCACTAAGGCCTGGGAGAAATGAGGAATGATGATGGGAATCATTCATTGGAGTTTCCTCAAGAGACATAACTTATGTGATACTCTCGTCAGTTGGAATTGTATCATTCAAAGGATCTAGAGAATCCCAAGAACCGAGCCAGGGAGATTGAGAATATGCTTCTAGACTCGGATCATGAATTTTAGAATTTACCGCAGAAGCTGAGACGACAACTTGATATGCTTGCTCTATGGGGCTAGGCGACATAATATCGTCAAAACGGTCAATCTGATCAGGACGGGGAATGACCCAAGGATCATGACAAGTTGATATCATGTTAATTGAAGCGACATTCAGAGGTGGAAGGGAAAAATTTCCCCTAAGGGAAGATTCTTTAAAAATATCCACCCCAACACTCTCATAAGGGATATCAGTATTCCCGATATATGGCACATTACCATTCGAGGAATTGGAAGAGAAAAAGGCGAGCTAATCGACCGCAACTATTTTTCCTTGATTAGGAAAATGGAGCACTCGGAATAAATTGGAAACCATGCAAAAATTTGCTGGGTCCAACTACGACCAAGTAGAATATTATAATTCAGATTGGCATTGACAACTTCTACTTCCAGGTTAACAATTTTTCCTACCAATGATATTGGCAAGTCATTGAGAATACCATATGGATGTGAAACTCTACCATCAAAGGCTTCCAAGGTATTGGGGGATTAGTTGAGAGGTGGAGAGCTAATAACTTTCCAACATGAAAGGGACGTGATGCAAGTAGAAGCACCCTCATCAATAATAGTCTTATGAATAGTCTTCCCTTTGATAATAACTTGTATCAAGGAGGCAAGTTGATGTGGGAGACGGGGAACGTGGTTCTTGAGGTAAAAAGTAATTAGATTTGAATCCGTATGATTAATTCCTCCTATGGTGAATAATAATGCTTTCCTTTGCAATGTACAAGTCTGGAGGACCTCCAAAGTTGACATCGCCAAAGGTGCTTGAGCTAAATATTCCATAATATTATAACGCTCAAAAGCTCACTAATTTGAATTATATGATGACTTCCGAAGAACACTTTTGGGAGGTGGACAAATAATGGAATGTGTACTAGGTCGTTCAATATGAAGAGGACTAGAACTAGGAAGAGTGGAAGTAGAAGGCATATTAGTGGAATCATTTTCCCCAGTCGGTTTGGTAGGAGTCTCATAATATTTTGATTGAGTAGCAACAGAGATAGGTGTCATTCCACTCGTAAAAACTTGAGAACCTGAAGATGTAGAGAATTGAGGTTGATCTACTAGTGAAGTCTTCTGTGATGTAAAGGGTTCTTTCAACACAATTGGTGTCCCTGGGGTGCCTTTAATAAATGACTAACCTCAGCATGACGGGGACAATCCTTGGTATAATGATCTTCATCACATATAAGACAAGGATATTTCAGCTTGCGTTTGGATGTATCATCGACATATGGTTTAGGAGGATCTTGTTACGGGGTATTATATTTAGCCTTACCTTTACCCTTATTCTTTCCTTTCAAGGCTTTGTCTGCCATGATAGATTGGAAAACATTCACCTCAGAAGTTTTACCAAGATTTTTGGGAGTATTCGAAGGAGGAGAAGTTGCAGTAGCTGGAGTAGATTTATACTTCGTAGAAACAAAAGAAGCATTACTAGAAGTTTGATATATTGACCCAATAATACCATCAATGGGTGGGGCCTCCACAAGTTTAGAAGATGTCGTATCGGTTGAAGGTCGTGGAGCATCATGTAAGAGATCATAAAGCGTGCCAGATTACGAGTATACTAAATCTAGATACTGAGCATGGGCGATGGCTTTTTCTTTAGTCACACAACCACCCATAGCTATGTATCTGGAAATTTTATTAACTAATGACTTAGTAAACCATTCAGTTAAAATGTCATCAGGGATTTCGAACTTAATAAGGCGACGCAGATGTCTCCATTCATGGATGTGATCAGAGATGTTGGTAGCAATATTCTTCTTCAAATACATTAGGAGATGGGTACCAATTTCATACCGAACTGGTAGATGGAAGTGAGTAAGAAAATCCATAGCCAAATTGTTGAAATCTTGAAAGGCACCTTGAGGTAACTCAATGTACCATTTGGCGGCAGCACCTGTTAGGTTTTGATGAAAATGATGCAATTGAATAGAATCGTCGATCCAAGAGTTAGACAAACACCATAAATGGTAGGCCATGACGTGATATTGGGGGTCTTCTGTAGACTTTGCTTTGAATTTTAGACGATCACCAGGAATTTTGATAGGAACCAGAGGCCAATACGGTGAATGAAGTATTGGGTCATTTGTGAGCCTTGACACATATGGTAACTCAAAAGTAGCTAAAAATGGAAATTGAGGATTAAAAGGCATGAAAGGCCTTTGATAAGGTCCAAATTAAGGATTCTAACCTTGTTGGTACTAATTTTCCCCCATAGTGGCAGATTTTGACCATAGGGATTTTGATACTGCCCCCACTGGGAGAACTTTTGACCATATAAAGGTTGAGTTTGTCCCCACAACGGTGGTTTCTGACTAGGAAAAGGTTTGATATTGACCAGACACAGGTCGTTGAGAACCATAGGGTGGATAAACAACCTGTGAGGAGTATTGAGCATAAGGTTGTTGATGTAATGCTTGACCTTGCTGATACAACGATTGACCTTGCTATTGCAATGGTTGACCTTGCTGCTGCAATGGTTGACCCTGTTGATACAAGGGTTGGCCTTGCTACTACAATGGTTCACCTTTCAGCTGCAAAGGTTTCCCTTGCTGCTGCAAAGGTTTTCCTTACTGCTGCAAAGGTTGTTGATAAGACCCTTGTTAAATGTAAGGTCCTTCTTGCTGATGGGTTCCCTGTGGAATTTGATAGGTTCCTTGTTGTAAATGATTTCTAGCTCCTAAAGAATAAGTTCTAGAAGCAGAATGAAACTGACCAGATGCTCCAAATGAGAGATTAGGACTAGACTACATTTGGGATCCTACTTGTTGATTGAAAGGTGGATTTTGAGGTTGTTGTGAATCATAAGGAGGGTATGGTTGTTGGTAAGGTATTTGAGCCGAAAGAGGTTGCCGATAAGGAATTTGACCAGATCCAGAAGGAATACTACCAACAGTTTGAATTTCTCCCATAATGCGAGTTTGAGATCCACTCACATAGGTTCCACTAGAAACAGGAGGTACATATGGAGGAGGTGGTTTTCCCCCATGTGATGGGATAGGGGGTGTTACATATTTCCCACTCAGTGGAGGAGGTGTAACTACTGTAGTGGCCGAAAGAGGAGTTGAAGAACCTAACGGGACATTATCTATCCCAACTGTGACTATAGGTTGAAAAAGAATCGAAGAAACCACAGTTTGAAGAGGAATTTGGGAAGCCACGTTCAATATGAATGGGCTAGAGGTAGGCGTAATGCTAGATGACCATATCAAATGATGATAAAGCGAAGATGCACTTGGAGTACCTGAAACTAAATCACCAAGAGAGGTATAACTTGGTGGGCATAAAGGTTCACTACTTTCAGGTGGTGGAGTTGGCCCACTCCCCATATGAGGAGAAGACACATATGGAAAGACTTAAGGCGAAAAGTGATATTCAGATTCATCACCAAGACCCAGAGTATGAGTGGTTGAGACTTCCGAAGGAGGATCTCAATGGGTGGAAATGGTTGGTGAGGAGGAATCCGCGATGATCAAGGAGAGAGTTCCAAAGGTATGTCAGGATTACCAAACATACTATATGGGCATTGAGGAGATATAATCAAAGGATCATAAAGAGGATTCAGGGGAAACAACAAAAACCATTGAGGAACCTAAGGACTTTCAGGGTCAGATTCCTAAGATGATGACGATGACTCTCGAGGTGGAGGAAGAGAAGCAAGGGGTTGAATACTCGGGACAATTCCAAGTTTAAAACCTTGACTTTCAAGTGACTCTGGAATCTCAGGGTGGAATCCTTGTGGTTACCCTTCAGTGTTAGGCTGTGAAGGGGATAGACAAGGTGAACTCGACAGTTCTGCTGTTAGGCCCCTATACTACTAGTGTAACCCCTTATTGTTATTAGTACAACCCCCTTATTATATTGATGTACCCATGTTGTGTGCCTATTGTCACTATTGTGCCCCATAGAGCCCACTATTGTTTTATTGTGCCCTTACATTATTATGTTATGTGGCTCTGATTACATTTGACCCTAGACTCCTATTTATTAGGAAGGGAGGTATTTCTTTTGATCATCCAAGAATTGTTCATTTATGTAATGTAAAGGAGGTTGCCCCCTCGAAGAGGTTGAATTCTAAGGCGTTGATCTATCTTTTCTATATTTTCTTGAGCTGGTTTCATAACATCTGCCATAATGACCTTTGCTAAAAAATAAAAGGAGAGGAGGTGATTTATTTGAGCTTCAGTTATGATTTACCATTAATAAGGCATAATGAAGCCAATGAAAATTGCAAGGGTAAGACATGTTAGCATGGGTAGTAAATTTTAGAACTTAAAACAAAAAATAAAACAAAAAGGGGTAATCTAGGCAAGAGGGTTTATGAAGTATCCGTGAACCTCTATATACACCTTAGCTGAAACCAAGGACTTAACGTATGGTGGCTAATCTCCCCAAATGATGTGTTCGGTGTATCACATTTACAAGGCGTCTTACTCGGTTACCTATGGCTAAAGGATAACAACCTAGTGGGGTCACCCAATATATACACGACGGTACAGGGAGCACAAGTCCCTGTTAGCGTTGTCTAATGCATAACGTTCGATGAGAGAGTTCCCATATATTTTCCATACGCGGAGTGCCTTTGATATACCCAAGAGTACTAGAGAATGATCTTATATACTTCCATACGTGGAACGAGATATCACCCCCGAGATACATTGCTGGAAAATAACAACTACTAGGTTTATAGACACTAAACACATCTCTAGCCTAGACCTATAAATGTTTGTGTTAGGTTCCAAATTCTCCTTAGGTTGATTGAGTAAATTTTATCGTTTATCTTGAATTATGTTTCAATTTTGGGCTCAAAACAATGTCACCTGAATCCCTAAGATGCAACTATATGAGAAAAAGAAACTTTCTATTTCAATGAAAGCTAGACTAATCAAGGGAGGAAACTTCAATCAATAATGCATCAAACAACATGCCTTCCACTAACTTTCACTTTCACTTTCCAAATGTAATGCTTTAAAAAAAATGATCTTCACTTTTCACTATCCTAAATGCAACTTTTCTGAAAGCAAAATGATCTTTACTTTTACTAAGATGCACTTATATAAATGGTGTTTTTCTTTGATTTTTGAATGCTCTAATGCAACTAAAGCATCAACTAAAGAAAAATGAGAATTTGATTCAAATGCTTTGTTGGTACCATTCTATGACCCCTTTTTCCCTTCCAAAACATGACAACCACCTACCTCTTTTCATCATTTATCCCTCAAATGCCTTGGAAATTGATTAATTAATAGTCTTATAGTTGTTGAATTGCATTTAAATTGATTTAAGGGTTTTGTGTTGATAAATTAGGAGTTTTTGAACAAAATGACTACAGGAAGTCCCAACAACCTGTAAATGGCTTATTGTTTGACATGTGGCATGACAGCCAGGCCAGAGCGGAAGGTATGGGCGAAAAGTGGAATGTCCAAGCATGGACAAGAACCTATCCCGTAGCGGAAACAACCCTCCTACATGCACGGTCAACGCCTAGTCAACTATGGCATGTTGGCGACAAAGGCAGCAACAACACACAGTCACAGTTCAAATCGATTTTTAGTTGTTTCCTTTTTTTTTTTTTATGTGCGTAAGCTAGGATAGAAACATTTTGTGTTTTGGTAAAAGCGGCAACAACCGCTCATGGATGAACATCCATTTTCAAGGGATGTGAACCATATGTAAATATAAGTCCGAACCTGGTTATATGTTCGTTTATGTTTTCACTTGTCGCTTCATGAACAGAGCTTCGATTTAATACAATAGACTTGCATTATAATCACAGTGCGTTGTTTTAATTCGATGATCGTGGGATAACAAGCTCGGTATACCAAGAACGCGGATGGGCCCTGCGTACATGGTATACTGTTGTCTAATTGCGTTTACAGTGTCATTTTAATTGTGTTTACAGTCAGAGCATTTGATTGGTATTTGATATTGATATATATACACAAGGATTAAATCGATGTTTATATTTATGTGTTGATGAATGCGCTGTTTATATGTTTATGCATGCGCTTGAATAGACCATCATTTGGATCGTGAATTATATCCTGTAAGGGATTCGATCCAGGGTTGCCTTGTAAAGCACTGTCATGGACTGTATGCTTACGATTTTCACTTTGCATGATTGTAATAAATGTTCATGAATGTTGGGTACCATTGAACAAAGGTTTTATGTTTGATGTCTCTGTAAGGAGATCAAAACCTTTAAATACAGCGATACACAGCATGTTATGAATTGAATCTTAGCTGATAATGATACATAGTTTGATTCTTAGTTAATATTTGATTGATAG